>NCQT01074072.1:0-12385 GCA_002740465.1 Stenocereus thurberi
TTTTTTTTTGGAAGTGCCCTTTAATTTTCTCAATCTCGCCCCCTTACTTAGAATCCTGGCTCCGCTACTACCTTCAGATATTATCACTGAGAATGGGCTCTCTCATATTCAGTGCAATGCTTTTTTCTAACTTCTCTAAACCTATTATATTTATCATTCTGTTTCCGAATAGATACAAGATAGATAAGTAGCAAAAAACGCACTTACGTGTTGATGATTGTCTTGATTGTCCAATCTTCCATTCCCCCTACAGTAAAGGCACTCCTCGGCGTTGGATCCGAGGAAGGCCCCCCTGATGGTCAAGTTAGAGCCTTATAAGAGAAGATGGAAAAAAGAAAAGACAAGAAAAACTAGATGTTGATGTGGGATGTCAGATGTAGATATCTGTGCCCCGCACTTCATTACCTTTCTTAGATGGTAGGTAAATATTTATAGGGAACAGTGCAGAGGGGCTACCTAGTAGTTTCACATGGCTGTCTTGGCCCCTAGCCTTTGAAGAAAATAGCATGCATCAGGGCACATTCGAGGGCCTACGTAAGAGACAACCTAATGGACCTCTTTGTGTGGATCGACGATGTGGCCCTACCAGCAGGGTTTCTTCTGGATCATTTGACCCCCCACAATTTACCCATGTGGTGCCCCTTGGGACTAAAACGGGTAGAATGTGGAGCAACTGGATGGTACTACTTTAACTCAAGGCTATTATATTAGTAACATATAATCCTTTAACATTTACCATATGTACAAACTACTAAATAAAATTAATTTTCAACAAATTAAAAGTTAATTTTCCCCTCATAATTTAGTACATATCTTACAATATGCGTAATTTCATGAACATGACTAAAAATATTATACCAACTTACTAAGCTTATCTTCATTAGTATGCTTAAAAATATTTACGTATGCAATATTTAAAACCTCATCGTCAAAATGTTTCCTAAAATATATAATCACATTGTTAAGTTAATAACATATATGATCAACTTATAATCAAATTTTAATTATCTCACATTTACAAGAACAACATTTAATCATTTCAAATTATTCTGACTACTATGTTTATCATCTAATAGCAATTATATTAGTAACATATAATCCTTTAACATTTACCGTATAAACTACCAAATAAAATTAATTTTTATTAATTTTCAACAAATTAAAAATTAATTTTCCCCTCACAATTTATTACATATCTTATAGTATGCGTAATTTCAAGAACATGACTAAACATATTCTACCAACACATTTGAAAAATAAAATCATAGATACTATATTAAAAACATATAATCATTATAATTAAAATTTAATATATCAACAAATACATAACAGTCTTTTCCAAACAACTTACAAAAAACAAATAGCTACTCACAATTGTCTTTACTTTTTCCTTAACAAAATATAAAACTAACAATTTATCTACAAATACAAAAATAACAACGTCAGTCAAATAAAACATCAACTTCAATATCCAACATTAGCATTTAAGGAAGCTAAAAATACAAATTCTTACTGTTTCTTTCATTTCTTCCTTGATAAAATAACTGAATAAAGATGCAAGAAAGAATGACAGATTTTCTCAAGAGGAAGAGAGATTGAGTGAATTTGTGTGAGATAAATTCAAGCTAATTTCATCTATTTATATCACAAAAATATACACACAAAATTAAAAAAAAATTCAAATGGGCCGAGAGACATTGGAGCAACGTCTCCCTGCCCAACAATCACAATTGCAGTTGAGGGCCCAGCTTTTGCTTTTGTCTTTTCCTAGCAACAGTCATGGTAAAAAAAAAAAAAAAAAAAAAAAAAAAGCAACTCAAGCCCCTAAAGGACGTTGTTTTGGGGGGAAGAAGACAAAAAAAATATATCACGGGGCGCCTCGCACCCCGTAGTGGCTCGTCGAGCCGCGCGAGCAAGCCGGTTGCTGCCACGCCTCAAGCCGCCTCTCCCCTCGCGCCTTTCTCTCTCTCCTCGGGTGAGTCGGCCGCTGCGCTTACTCTAAAATGGCAATTTGTTCAAATCCTTTGATGAAGCATATTGTGGATTGATAGGATTGGGAATCTAGTCGAAATATCTAAGCGATCTTTGAATTTTGGCCAGCGTTTAATTTTAATTAGGTCCTTTTTTTTTTAATGGATGGCTTATCATCCTAATTTCCAAATTAATTTGTTGTAATTCGGTACAAATTTTTAGTTTCTCTTCTTCTATTGGTTAAACAATAACTGATTCTGGTTGTAACTGCAAAAAGTTATCAGATTTTAATTCCAGTTGCTCAGTTTAGTTGAGGTAGGAGAAGAGGATTTTGGGGGTGGATTAGATTTTAGGTAGGATGTTATGATTGAGGTGCCAAGGGGTAATAGAGTTTTTCAGTACCTTTGTTGTTAGTTAGCGACATAGTGGTTGCCAATGGTGGCACAAAAGGTTGATAGATGATTAGGTTTTGGGAGATGGTGGTCGACGAGTGAAAGCATCCCAAAGGAGCCATTAAAATCTTCGATAGTCACTGGCGACCTCTCAATAATCCGAAGGTAGTCAGCGGATCTCGCGCGGTGATCAGGATGGCGGCGGGACTAACAAAGGTAGGTTGTTTGCTGGGTGAGGTGGAGCGGCTGTTAAGGGATTAAAGATTGATCCACCTACAGATAACAGAGAAATGGAAATTTAATAAAAAATTTTAAAAAATTATATTCTTGTGTTTGTAAAAACAAAAAATGAATGTTATATTTTTAAGAAATGAATGTAGACTTTTTACAAAATGAATATATGTACCTATCAGTTAGTTCAACTTGTAAAATCTTTGAAATTGCTATCAAATATTTGTGTTTGAATCTTGCTTTTATCAGTTTTTGGGCCTCATTTGCGCCAAAAGCAGAAGTAAAACGAACATCTACATATTGAAAATGAATACGACTTCTCAAAAGAATAATATTTTACAATTGATAAATATTATATGTGGGGAATGAAGAACTATTCAAGTCACATTTTTTCTAAGTTTCCTGTTTAGTTTTTCCAATAAACAATATTTAGTTTTGACAGTATTAAGATTAATGTATTTTTCGTGGTGCGAATGTTAATTCATTTTCAATAACTGAATTTACCTCAAAATTTTTATCCTGTTGATCATTTCTTGGTGCGAATTCAATATAAAGTTACAGTTTTCATTTTTCCTTCAAAATAGTATTCATCTTTTATGGAAAATAGTATGCCCAATTCTTTGTACAATATGTTAAGTTTCATCTTCTTTCACCTTCACTTTTTGTTCTATTTTTTGGGGACACGGCCGCTCTAATTTTTCAAACTTGTATTCATTTTTTGTATTAGTTGCATTCATTTTATATACTTTAAATACTCTAAAGATTGTGATGGCTCACCTTAGTAGATGCTTTTTTCATATGGAAAAAGGAATAGGAATGTTGTACCTTTTAATAAAATGAATTTCCTTTAATGAATAAACAAACACCCCTAATTAGAAAAATGAATATGGCCGGTAAAAGGACATAAGCTATTTTATTCAAACATAAATAGAATTATAGAGAATTGAATTAGTATTATTTTATTGAAAAATGAATATCTTGGAAATAGGATTGCCTTTTTAAGAAAACAAATTCCATTTTTGCAGTGATACATCAGACCATTGATAAACAAACGACATCTAAGTGATTGGATAAATCATTTTACAAAAATGAAAAACTTACTATGAACATGTTGTGAAAAACATGAACATTGGTTATAACAAAGTGAATATCTTCTAATATTTTTTTTTTTTAAATATATGTACACAAATCTGCGTACTAAAGGGTTTAAAGAGGGCTGTAAATTGATTTCTAATAACATACTTTTCATTTTAAAAAATATATGCATTCTCATCACGTACTTATTCATTTTTGACTTTAAACTTATTCATTTTTTTCCTCAAGCTATTTATTTTAAATTCATATTCATTTCTTATTATGTATTCATTTTTTTCTTGAAGTTATTCATTTTTTATCAAGTTAAATATTTTGTAAATATATGAAACATTATTTTTTTTTTTCAATAACCTACATTAGTTAATTGAGAGAGAGAAAACAAAGGTTGAACTAGGGATTGCCACGTATGTTAACTCTTCCTACCCAACAAAGATCCACCTCATTTGTTTTCTCTTTTTTTTAGAAATTATTAAGTCAGAGACAAATGATAGTGCAAGCTCCACCCACTATCTCTATTAATGATTTATATTGGGGTTTTTTTTTTTTTTATGGAACATAGTTATTTCCAGTAATATTAATAGTTATTTTTCAATGACTTGTGAATGACTTGTGGCTGGTGGTAGCATCTTAAGTTCCAACCAAGATTAAGTTATTTACATTTTTGGGAGGGAAATTGTCAAATACAATATTAATAGAGGAACTAGTAATTAGTGAATCAAATAACATCATGTTCCCTTTTTTTTTTTTTTTTGGAATCAGAATATCATATTTCTTTTTGAACAAACTAGTTTGGGCCCGTACAAAAGCATGGAGCATGTTTAAATGGACAATTAATGGCCATATATGTTATCAAAAAAATAAATAGATAGTTGGTGTGGACATAATTAATACTATAAGTCAGTGAAGAGAAGGGGAAAACCCAACGAAAAAAATAAATATACAGCAACTTCGTGCATAAACAATATGATTAACAATTGAAAACTATATCACTGTGGAAGAAGTTCATATAAGTATGATTGACATATTAGGTAGTGAATTTAGTACAAAGCACGCTAAATGGGATGATGATAAATTAAGCAATAATGCCAGTGATGAAGAATCCACCTTCTTCTCTTGTACATGAAACAAACATCAAGATTTAGTGATAATTTGATTAACAATGATAAAAGTGAATTTTATATATACACATTATGTACCTGGTGTACCTAACATTAGTATGTCGTATGTAATGAACTTCTCCCTCCCAATTGACTAGCACAATAAGAGCGATAGGAGCTTCTACTTCATGCCGGTATGGAGGCTCTAGAATGAAAATCCAAGGTTTTCCTATGTAATAATCCATAATCGCATAAAGTGATAGATGATCATATGGCTGTGGATAATAGTAACACAGGTTAGGCAACGGTGAAACAATAACTTGAGTGAACATGATAAGGAGTGACAATGAGAATACATGTGCTGCATACATATCCAACGGTGTAGCGGTCGTATGTAAAACAATTCGAGCATCCTCATGAAGAACAGTGAATTCTTTACAACCTGTAATATCTTGTAACACAACTCTGAAGATGGACCTGTATTTTTGAATTAAAAATGGATGGTTACACTAATGCAAACAAAAATTTGGGAAAGCATAACAGACTATGAAACAATAGAGAATTATAGAAGCACACCTGTTCTGAGTCAAACTTGGTGATCGGCATGTGCAGTACGGTACATTAAGCGCGAATACATAAGTGTTCACACTTTGTTGCAATCAGTGCAAGCGTCGTAAAGCAGTGGGTGAATTTTAGCAATATATGCAAAAATTCAGAAATATCTAACCTAGATATAATAAAATATGAAAATTATGTGATATTGAATGAATGTATGTAAGCATAACAAACAGTTGTTGAATAAAAGTTTAGCTTACATTTAGCGCAGTAGCATATTCATATAATCTAATCCGTTTAGCTGCAAATAATTTCTCTAGATGGCACGTGCGTAATGTTCTCATACGCATGAATCAAAATGCTTCATCACACCTGAAGTGCCAGAGTATCTAATACATACATGAAAAGTAACACGTGTGAGGTCAAGTGTATATAAGGTGTATAGAATTAAAAAACCTAAATTAATGTAACATGTTGTATATAACATCCTTTAAAGTCTTCTATTACTTCAATATCTGGGTTCAGCAGCAATCTACTAATGAGCAAAGTAGAAACTGATATTCCTACAGTTATATTGCAGGAGAGAAAATGTATTACTGAAATATACAATTAGAGTTATGGAAGTTAGACAGTTTTGTGAATAACATTAAATCAAGTGGACGTAAAGTTACCTTCATAATTTTTAATGTGCACTCTGGAAGTAAGAAGTATATTTTCAGTAGTCAAATGTTGCTGAATATAGGTGCCCTCAACTTGCGCAAAGCCTCCCCATAAAGTCAGTCTCAATGGGTGCATCCTGCACAGATGTATCAGATGTACTAATCTTTATACAATTCAAATGTAACAATAAATCTTTACAAATCTTAACTAATCACAATACATACTACGTGTCACAAAGTAATAATTCCTGCTGTGCAATGCCTCTATCTCTGGTCCTTTCCAAAGGACATATAGCTACTACCATTCCTATGACATCTACAGAACAACAGGGAATGAGAACATTGTAAAGAATACAGAAGAAATGTATGCATAAATTTAGATAGCAAACTTGACTATGTGAACGATACGTAACAACAACATTATCAGGTGTTGGAAGATGTCGAGAGATCTCGGTGAATGATAGGAAAGGAGGTCGGTGCTGGTAGAGAATATCCTGACATTCTTCAATGATGCCAAGAAGTGTTGTTCTCGGCGTGAAAACCAATTTGTAAAGATTGGTCACCATATTCCGTTCGCCATCTGTAGCAGCATCAACTGAGAGTCTGGATATGTGATAAAGTTTATCAGCACTGAGTATGGACCTCCATCGAGTGATATCGGCATTGCCTTCTATGATGCCGAATATCTCATCACACTATCAAATAACGAAATGCATTCGTAAGCATCACACATGTATAGAATGAGGACTTCATTGAACACACTAATCCAGTACCTGGTAGTCCATAAATATAACTTTCCATACTGTCGAATGGACATTGCTCGCATGAGCCGAACTATCAATGTGACAGATCTCTTGTAAGGGTTGATGGCGCATATAGGCATACATGTAGGTGCTAAAGATGTCATGCCTGTAATCTTAAAGAAATTTAAGTAGACACTATGGTATGATAATAATGCAATGACCATAACGTATTTGTGAAAGGAAGTACATTATAGTAAATTACACAATTGTTGTGACATCTACTGGAACTCCGCAGTACTTTTAAGCCGGAAGGGGATGCAACACGTAACGGTGTAACATAAAGTTGACCATGGCTGAACAAGTGTCTTGGAAAGTATACGCCAACTTTATATAAAGTTTGCCCTGACTTTTGTTGATTGTCATTGCAAACGTCAGTTTTAGAGGGAACTGCCGTCTTTTGAGTTGTAGATCTAGAAGATTAAATGCTGTTAAATTGATTCTGAGTATTAGGACAGTGTCCCCAACTTTTGAGCCAGATATTGCTTTGGCCTCAATCACTCTATCACCCAGCTTACTAATAACCAAGCGAGAACTATTGCACAACCCTATGGATTGATTCAAATTTCTTAATAATATAACTGGCGCATTGACTTTAAGATCTAAATAGTGATTTGGCAATCCAAAAATCTTTAAGGAATGCAGTAATTCAGCGGGTCTCATGTCACTAAAAGGACCATAATCATTAGCGTTTGAAAGACTATCACAACTCAAATAGCTCTTTACATCTCCAGGAAGCATGGAGAACATGATTGTATTTATTTCATCGACATCATCATTTCTCGATGCAAGAATCCCTCGTTTTGGAAGATATGACCAATCTTCATACTTAGTATCAAAATCAGGGTAAATTGATGTAATCAAATTGTGCAAACCATTGCCATCATTCTGTATGAGGAATTCTTCCGGTATCTTAATCCAATTAGGCTCCCCATCATCTGAAATAGCAATTCCTTGCACTTCACCATCTCCAACTTATAATATCCATCGAGCAAATTCCTCTATAATGTGCATAGTCTCATTGGGTTCATCTATTCGTTGCAGCCTTATGTTTATAAGTAAGTGCAGAATACTACATTCATTCTAGAATGTTGCTCGATGGATTGTAGCCGCAACGATAGATTCACGACTCTCGTGTGCAATCACAGGAAGTATCTATCTAAAATCTCCCCCAAGAAGGACCAGTTTTTCGCCAAAAGCATTATGATTATCACATATGTCCGTGAGGTGACGATCAACGGCTTCAAATGCTAAATGATTCTTCATTGGTGCTTCATCGCACACAATCAACGTTGTTTCACGGATAAGGTCCACACATTTAGACCTCTCATCGAAGTAACAAACTAACGTTTCATCAGGTTGTAAAGGTAATTTAAACATCGAGTGGGCTGTTTTCCCTCCGGATAACAGTAAAGAAGCAATTCTAGACGAAGCTATGACAAGGACAATATGTTTGTCTGATCGGAACTTGGAGATTATAGTATTTCATAGATATGTCTTTCCCATGCCTCCACTACCGTATATGAAGAACAACCCCTTTCGCCTCTGTTATGAGTATCGAATACTGATCTGTACGCATGATACTAATCTGAGTTCAACCCTCTTACAAAACTTTCAAATCTTGACATTTCGAGAGCTGTATCATAGTCAAGTTCGTCAATAATAAGCTGACTTATTGCATAAACTGCAACTTCAATAGAAGGGAGTGGCATTGGAGGGAAATTAACACATATAGACCTCTCATCGAAGTAACAAACTAACGTTTCATCAGGTTATAAAGGTATTTTAAACACCGAGTGGGCTATTTTCCCTCCGGGTAACAGTAAAGAAGCAATTCTAGATGAAGCTATGACAAGGACAATATTCATAGATATGTCTTTCCCATGCCTCCACTACCGTATATGAAGAATAGCCCCCTTCGCCTTTGTTATGAATATCCAATACTGATCTGTACGTATGATACTAATCTGAGTTCAACCCTCTTACAAAACCTTCAAATCTTGACGTTTCGAGAGCTGTATCATAGTCAAGTTCGTCAATAGTAAGCCGATTTGTTGCATAAACTGCAACTTCAATAGAAGGGAGTGGCATTGGAGGGAAATTTCACAGCGATCATCCATTTCTATTCAAGGTACATTCTATCTCAAGTAGGCCAAGATTCTGCAGCTCAGAAGATGAGAAATCCATATCCGACATTCTTATTTGCCGTTACATAGTATGTAGTAGGTCATCCGTTAGATGCACCCAATTTGCATCCCACAACTTTACTGGATCAGTAATCTTGGAGAACATCAACATGGAATAAAACATATTTTGTAGTTGCATACCTGAAGCCCAGGTCGATGCTTCAGGCAACGCAGCATGCCATTCACCATCATCATCAAGTAGACCCAGTGCCATGCATGCTGACTTAAATGTTGGGTGTATGACACCATGTATGGTACGAATATCCTCAAAAGAAGTTGCTCCACAAATCTTTGTAAGAAGCATTCTCAAGTAATATTGTTCAGCATAGTTTGGATGTGCAAACGGAAGTTGACCAATTGAAGAACCTTTTTGACGGACCGTCCAACTTCTAGAAGAATGATTCCATACCCATTGCGTGGGAAAGTTCAAATACGTGGTCTGTTGAGCTTGTGGGTATTTCTTATTTGCTTCAAACCACATTGTTAACATTATTTTCTTTGCTTCTGGTTCACTCGCAATTCTAAAGAGGTCCTCTTTGTCACTAAACACAACTAATTGTTCTCCAGGCAAATGGTATTGAAGTTTTTGGATAGAGGGATATTGATGTTGCAAGCTGAACTCAAAAATCCTCCAGTATGACTCCACTGCAGATACATAACGACAATCGAAATACTCCTGGATTTCATGCCTTTCTCTATGTGGCCGATATTGCTCACTATCACGATGTGTTATATTGCCTTCAACGACAATAGTCGCACGATCATGTCCCTTATGTACATACTGATATAGGTATTTGATCACGCTACGGACAGCTATGTGCTTAACATTAATCTAAGCGTCATATTTTACACATAGATCTCCATTGTATAGGCACCCACTGGTTATCAATCTCTTGTCCATTCACGACGACTTGTGATGTACGCCGCCTACGGTATTGAGCGAAGCCATGCTCATCAAATGTGGTTGGGTACAAAATCTTTTTGGATAACATTTTGAACATTTCCCGTCAATCAAACATAATACACAGGGGCCATGTATTGTGAATCATGTGACAGTATCATATGCTAGAGGGTCCATAGGTTAATCAAGAATTTTGCCACTAATTAGCCTATCAACATCTTTTGGACATGTGGGCTTATCCTCTGGTGCCACTGTTAAGAGAATATGAGCATGGGGGAAGACCATGCTTATGAAATTCAACAACATATACTTCTGTAAAAGATAAAGAGGGGGTCATTAGGAGATTGAATGTATTTGTAAGGTAAAATACTATGTTTTATAATGCCAGGAACTCACCAACAATGACTGTTCCAAAGATCTTTTTCATCTTAAAATCATCGAGCAGTTGTCGTAACTTAATTCTGAAAACTCGACTTATTAGATCTGGTCTGTCCTCTGATCGTTGACCAAACAATAGTTCATTAGTGATTTCAGGCCAAGTTTGATTACATGTGAATGTCAGAAAGAAGTTAGGAGGCCCCAGAGCACGGCAAATTGCAATTGCATCCTGACAATGCTGCATCATATAACGTGGCCCTCTAGTGAAAGAAGACGATAAAATATATCTCCGCCCTATTGATTCTGCATTAACGTCATCTGTGTTAAGTGCATCTTGAATGCCACCGTACAACTCTATCCGCAGGTGACCTTGATGGTTTTCGAATCATGTAAGCCTATATTGCTCAATGGCAGCCTATACATCTACATAGAATTGTTGGTCCAATTGACAACTCTGTTTAATAACCATGGATTCATCTAGTCGGTCTTCGATGCAAAATACATAAAATTCCCTCATTGATACCGTTGACCTTGATGTACTAGAGTTAGTCATTCTTGGATGTCTGCACTCCATCCATCAGTGCCGTACAGAAACAAAAGTGGATAGTGTAAAGGCATGTATGATGGATAATGCTCATCTATCCTCTATAAGGTTCCGTCCCTTGTTTGAAGAATGACATCTCGCGGTCCAAAGTGCTTAGTTCCCTCCCCAACTATTAGTCCCACAACCTCTTCTGTAGTGGGTCTAATATATTGTCAGCCCTATCTGACTCGGATGATGCGAATTCACAAATCAGGATCCTCGCCATAGTTACGTAACATGTCCCAAGCTCTCCTAAATACAGCGACATACGGATTAACTGCATCCAACATTTGTTACAACTCTTGTACAATGTCAGACCTAATGCCAGAACGAACAGATGCCCTAAGTGCAGTCAGTCGTTTGACACTTCATTGCTAATGTCATAAATGTACAACTGCGCAAATGATGGGTGTAATCCAGATCGAGGGAGTAAGGACCCAATTTTATGGTAGTTGCTACCATTTATTCAGAAAATATAAGGGCTTTTACCATCATTAACACTGTTATCAATCCTTCTCCCCCCCATGGAAGTGAATGAGAATGTAGAGTTGTAGATTCTAATATTTTCAAGGAAATGTCGGTTTAACAGTAGTGATGCAAGGAATGGAGGTGATGATGGAAGTAAGGGCAGACTAACTTGTCCACTTTGGCAACACAAATTGAATCTTAGATTTGTGATACTACTATTTGTAAGCCTTTCCTCTATCCACATAATAGCTCTGTAATGTGGACTTGTAGTCGTTCGTAGCCTAAAAGTCCCATTGATTTGACAATGATTGTCTTCGACGGGGACGTGTCCATCCTGCAATGGCATTAGCAGGGTGAGCATGTAACCTATGGTAGGCTGAGCTACATAAACGTGCGAAAGTTTCAGGGGATTACCCGTTGGGGTGGAAGAGATTGTCACGTGCTCTGTGGGCAGAGGTCTTATAGAAGGAGCTATGTTGGATTGAAGATTGTCATCATGAGCACCTCGTTCATTTGATTATAGGAATAGATTGTGTGTATTTAGAACGAGGTATTAAGTATATGGTAAAGATTAGAGCCTTAGCAAGGGCAAGATTTGATATAATTCAGGGCCAACATTACCAATGTTGTCAATGTTACGTGCTGAGATGGGATTTTGCTGCTCAGCCTGCTGTGCAAGATGTGTTGACTCCATTTGTTCCAAACGTATCAACGTCGACCTGACCTGGCGTGCCTCCATTGCAAGCAAGCGACAACGGTATGCTACACATCATCTCATTCCATATGCCGCCACTTGAACAATAATCGTTGCCGAGCCTTTAATCTGACTTTTTTTTATTGCAGTTGTCTTCGTGATATTGAAAATGACGATGATGGATCCATTCATTTTATAGAAAACCATGCAAACACATAGGTAAATCTTTCTTTCTATACCTTTGTGTGAAATAGATTACATAGAATATATGTATGCATATATATGCATTGTATACATATACATATGCAAATACGTATACATTTAGATCTATAAAAATACATATACATACATACATACATATATATATATATGTGT
>NCQT01074076.1:2361-15657 GCA_002740465.1 Stenocereus thurberi
TGCCGGAAGCTTGTCATGTGGAAAGGGCAATTGAGCGGCATTGCAAGGTTTGGTATAGGAAATGGCGCTATGACTTAAAGCAAAAAGCATACAATGACTATGCTACTGTTGCTGATAGTCGTCCAAATCCACCCAAGGATCCAGAACAATGGAAATGGTTAGTCAATTATTGGGATAGTGAGAAGTTCCAGGTAAGTTGAATGCTCTACCTCACAAATCATTGGATCATGTTGTATAATTATTATCTGAACATATACCAACTATGATTGTTTACTTATTTTTTCTATTTTTGTTGGTAATCCTAGCACCGCAGTGAGGTAAATACTAAAAGTTAGAAATCTCAGAAAATGTTAGCAAAAGTTGGGACTAAATCAATTACTAGTACTTTCTACGAGATGGTAACTAATCTTTGTTGTTGTTTGATACTAGTACTATTGAATATTAATTGTGTTTGTAGCTTAACATACGACTTTTCTTACATGAATTCAATTGTAGAAACCAATGGCTGTGTGTAACAATTCAAATGTAGAGTCTCAACTACAAATTGAAGAGGAAGAACTATATTATTTACAATTATGGAAGATTCAAAGAAAGAAGAAAGACGGGACTTGGTCAGATGAGCTAGCAGAGAAGGTGTACAAGGATCTTTAAGAATTACATTAAAAATAACTAATTGAGCATGGAGTGGACAACCTCACTCCCCAGGAGGCCTTCAGTCGTGTCCTAGAGCATCGTAAAGGATCACATCACCAAAGGGGCATAGAGCAAGGGGCGTTATCGTTTTCTACTTACCAAAAGAAGGTCATACCTGAAATTGATATCCAAGAGAGGATTGAAACTGAAGTTACTAGGTGAGTTGCTCAAATTCACGAGTCTTATGAAGCCCGCCTTTGTGCTCTAGAGGAAAGACTAGGTCCTTCAAATGCACAGGTTAGTGTCAACAACATTGTAGACGTTCTTATTTTTTTGGAAAGTAATCATTGTACTTTAAATATAACTAATTGAGTTGATCACCTTGGCCTATAGGTGCAATCGAGTGGATCATCCCAGCATCTTTCTTCTTCTTTCATGGAGCGTAGTCGTAGTGGAGACAATGAGAGGTATGTTTATTTCGACTCCCTCATTTGGAATATGATGATTCAACAGAATCAACAACTGATTAGTAGCCAAACAAAAATTAGTTAAAATAAGTTGGCAAAAAGAATTGCACAAGCAAATAAGCATGTGAACGAAGGAAATGCAGCAGAAAAGCATGCTTTTTTTTAACAAAACACAACAAAGCTTGCAAAGCTGATTCTCTAGTTTAGAATGTGTAGAATTGCTTGTGTAATGTGAGGTTTGCGTAACGGTAATAAATTGATGCTTGGTTTTAGGTTTACTCGTTCAATTAGCTGATTATGTGGTTGGGTGTTAAGAACTTCATTGATTGGTTTACTCCGAGCTTGTGGTCTGTAGAGTTGTGGTCTTTGGCGTCTAGTCGTTGAGCTTGTTTGATGTTCGTTTGCATTTCTATTTAGTGCAGGGGATTTAATGTAAGGCTTTAAGCCTAGGAAATGGTCAGTAGGGGAAACTCTATCAGTTTCGTCCCAGAAATTAAGACAACACTAACACTCCTAGTCCTAGGTTGTCCATCCGCTTTCATATTTGCTTGGGAATCATATCAACGTACATTGTTATTTTTTATATGCAAATATGAATTGGTGCTAATGCTTATTTCTTTATTTACTTGGTCTTTCATACAGGCATTCCATTCCAAGAATGATGTTGGACGATCATACGAGGTGAAGAGGACGAGATGGTGATAATGAAGTCCCCGTTTAATTTTTCTATTTGTTTTCTTAATTAGTTAGCACAATCTACGTTTATCGAATTTGAGTATTTATGGAATTTATCATTTCTTCATTTATTAAAATTTTAAACAAAGTACACTTATGAAGAATAATGCTATGTGATTCCACTTCTGATATATGAAATGAATTTTAATTTTTTATTTTTGTCTTCAGCTTCCTTTATTTATTTTTATTTGTTAAGTATGTTTATGTACAATACTTAACTTCATTACCAATTGCAAAAGTTAATTATATCGTTCCAGTACCAATTGCAATAGTCAATTATATCATAACATATATCCGTAAAATTTAAAATGAATTTCAAATACAGAAAATTGTATAATAGAACACTTATACAATTACAGTGGCATAATGGGATTGCCACTAAATGTGTTCAAATTAGATACCAAAAGACCAATTTATAGCTAACTATATTGCCACAAATACCATATTTTTGTAGCAAATATATTTTTGTAGCAATATTTGACTTGCTACAAAGTATGACTTATTGTAGCAATTTGGTAGTTGTGGTATATTAAATTTTTTCACAAAAGCTCTATATTTAGTGGTAAACGACAATTTGCCATAATAACCTTTTGTAACGCAGTATTTGCGGTAACTTTGTAGCATGTTTTCAAATTGCCACAAAAGGTTATTGTAGCAATATTTGAACATATTGTGGAAAAATCAAATGCTGCAAAAACTAGATTTTCTTGTAGTGGTCTCAAAAGTTGTCTTCCACTCATCACCTTCTCTAATCCTTATTTGGTAATAACCACTTCGAAGATCAATTTTGGAGAACACTTTAGAGCCATACAATTCATCTAGCATATCTTCAAGTCTAGGTATAGGATACCTATACTTGATTGTAATCTTATTCATGGCCCTACTGCCAACACACATTCTCATTCCACCATCTTTCTTTGACACCAAAAGAGCTGGAATGGCACAACGACTCAACAACTCACGGATTAAGCCTTTAGTCTTCAACTCTTCAACTTATNGTTGTATTTCTATGGTGTCTTTTGGATTCATCCTATAAGCTGGTTTATTTGGTAGAATGGATCCTGGAATAAGATCAATATGGTGCTGAATGTCCCTTTTAGGAGGCAAACCTGTAGGTATCTCCTCAGGAAACAAATGATAGAATTTTTGGATGAGTGCTTTGGCTACAGGGTGAGTGGGTAAAGTACTTGCTGATTCATCTTGAATGTTCAATATCCACTCCTTAAAGGCTTAAAACTCATGTTGGGAAGCCTTTAGTAATGGTTCACTCAAGGATAGAAGCAAATCAGCTTGCTTGGCCTTGTTTTGAGGCTTGATTTCGCGGAGTTTAGATGGGGATAAAGGAGCTAGGGTAATCTTCTTTCCATCCTTAGTGAAAGAATACGTATTTAGGTAACCATTATGCATAACCTTATAGTCATACCGCCATGGTCTTCATAAAAGCATGTGACAAGCATCCATAAGAATAACATCACACCATAACTCATCTTAATAGTTCTTTCCAATGGAGAAAGAAATTAAACACCCAGAGTTCACTTGAATTCCCTTACTTTGATTCAAACTAGATGTTGTATGGATGTGGATGAGTCATTCTTTGTACTCCTAGTTTCTCAATCATGCTTAAAGAAACTACATTTGTACAGCTCCCACCATCAGTAATCAAAGAACACACCTTCCCTTGGACAGTAAAATGGGTATGGAATATGTTCTCTCTTTGCTCATCTTTTACTCCCTTTTGATTGCTTAGAACTCTACTCACAACCAAGAGTTCTCCTTCATCAGCCTCTTTCATGACCTCCTCTTGAGTTTCCTTAAGTTCAAGCTCACTTTCATCTTCACTTTCTTCCTCTTCAAAAACCTCCTTCATGGCTGACCATTTGGATAAGGTAATAACCTTACAGTTTGGGTAGTCCTAGGCTATATGCCCAAGTCCTTGGCATTTGAAACACCTTCTATTGCTCATGGGATTGGGATTAGGTCTATTTTGAGGAGTTTGAATCTTTTGGAGCTGGGGTTCTTTGTGGAAAGGAAGGGGATAGATTTTGTGGCTTGGAAATGGGATTGAAACTCCCCTTGTTAAAAGGTTGGTTCTGGGTGTAAGGTTTCTAGTTTTGGGGTTTAAATGGTTGCCTTGCATTCTTTTGCTACTCCACCTTGTGAGCTAGCACACAAACATCATCAAAGGACGTATAAGCTTACAATTCTACCACATTAGAATACCTAGGATCAAGACCTTCCAAGTATCTAACTATGGTTTGCTCTTCGAGTTCTTGGATATCACACGTGATTAAAAGCTTCTCAAACTCCCGTGTGTACTCTTCAACACTCATGCTACCTTGAGTAAGGTTATAAAGTTGAGAATAACAATCTTGCGCGTAGGTAGGAGGAAGAAATCTAGCCTTAAGCTTGGATTTCATCTTTTCTCACGTATGAATTCTAGGCTTTCTTTCTCTAACCTATTCTGCACTCAAGTTTGTCCACCACAAAGATCATACTTTCTAAGTCTTAAGGCAACTAACTTAACCTTCTTATCTTTAGGAACATCTTTATACTCAAAAACCATTCTTTATGATCAAGCTTACCTTCGAATTTAGGAACTTGAACTCTGAAATCGTTGGTATTTGCTTGCATCTGATGTTCTGCCGTTGTCATTCTAATTGGTTCATCCTCACTAGATGAATCAACTTCATGACTAAAGACTTACTCTTACCTTCTTGGTTCGAATTAAAAGGTTTCTTCACTCATTTTCTGCTTTTGCTTCAAAACTATACCAAGTTGCTTTCTTAGATACTCATTTTGTGCTTAAGTTTCTTGGTTTCATTGAGTATCCTCTTGAATCGTCTTAGCCAGCAACTGATTTTGCCTCATTAAGGCTTCAAACCTTTCTTCCAAAGTCATACTTGTTGAACTCATGTTGCTCACGGATTGTGTTTGCACTTAAACTAGAATTGTGTTTAGAAATGGATGAATGAACAAATTCTGGAAGGGGATGGCCGTACTAGGCCAAGGAGAAACCTAAGCCCTGATAGCCAATATGATGTATCTTGTAGGGAATGAATGAAAACTCAAGCTAGAATTCAAGAACTAAGAGCTTAGTAAACGGAATTCAAGCTAAGTTAAGCAAACCCGTAGGATAATATATGGAAGAATGATAGTTCTAAACCTAACTCTAGTTTGGGGTCCCTCAACTTTGATTAAGATATAGAATCACCATTTAAACAAAGATTAGGACTTACTTGATTACCACCTTAATCGACCACATTAAGGATAAGCAAGTAAAGTATTTGGAGTGTACGAAAGCTAAGTGCTCTCAAACTGGTTTTTCATCCAAGTGAGTAATCAAATGCAAATGGCCGTAAGTTACATCTTTAGTACAAGCCTAGCTATCACCTAAGTAAGCAAGCTAGTTGTTGAGGTTTCCTTCCTAAGGAGGAAACATGTTAACTTAAGCAAATCCTCATGGTTAGCATTAAATGGAATACTAACTCACTTAGCTTTATCTAATTACAATTAAAATGAAAAGGAAAGCAAGACAAATGATGTTTACAACCTTAATTACATGTAATTAACTTTATAGACTTAGAATACTAAGGAAAGAAAAGTAAAGCAGTCGTAAAGTAACATTGCTTGTCAGTTAGCCAATCCGGGTGAAGAGACATCTTTCCTTCCTTTTGCTTCTCATTGGTTCCTCTTCCCAAAATGCTGAAGCTGCAGCTCATGAGTGTGTTTCCAGAGTTCTTGAAGAGTGTGTGAAGCTAGCAAGCAAGCAATTAGCCAAGGAAACCCACGAATGAAGGAAAACCGTAGATGCTGCCAAACCGGGTTCTAGGAGCAAAATAAACCTGGTTTTCTGACTTCTTTAAATCCAACCAAAAATAGTCATGATTTTGATTTTAGGCCATGGGGGAAAACATTAGAGTATGTACAAACCCCCTATAAAGAAATCAAGGTTAAATGATGTTGAGTAGAAGAATTCCACTAAAACATTGAACCGTTCAGTTTTGGAAAAAAACTGGCAGGTTGACTAAAATGCCTTGATCTCTTAACTTCAGTTGTGCATGATTGGAATTTAATACTTGGACCTGAAAGTAGACATCATGAGGAATCCAAAAATTTTAAAATATCAAGCTTAAGCCACAATGTAGCTTAAGTAATGAGATGAACAAAACCGGGCACATTCTGGCCATACAACCCCGTTATTTCAGTTTAGCTCTTTTCCATAATTTGGGCCATTGCTTGAACTTTGGAGCTTGCATAGGACCTTGTTAGACTTGTTGGACCTTCTTCATTGTCTTGGTTGGTAGGGACTCCATCAGTCATGCATGNGGATTTGCCACTATTGCAATCAGGTTGCTTCCCATGACAGTAGAAACTGCCTGGGAAGGAGATGCTAGTGCACTATATGTAGGTGTATGTGTGGATTTGTGTGCTTCTTTTATTCAAAAAATAAAAAAATTAGTTTTTTCTGGCTATCAGTTAGTGATTAATTGGATTGTTGTTACTAATCATTAGTGTTCCTTTTGATGATCAGCTGTTGGAATGATGACTATGTGCTTGTAGAGTTGTAATTTATGTGTTCACTTAGAGAACTGATTTGCTGATCAGTAGAGCTGTGTCTGGTGATCACAGGATTTTTTCTGGTGATCACCATAGACATGTTGCTATTGCGTGAAAAATATTGTTAGAGATACTCGTATTTATGGGTTATGATCATAAAAAATCATGTTGTATGTTTCTATGCACGATATCAATTGCTAATCAATAGATCACGTTTTGGTGATTGTTACAGCTGTCCTAGGTGATCGTTAGAGCTATGTTTGGTTATCACTATATCAATGTATGGTATTCAACATACGATCAGTGATCACTGTATCGATTATATACGTTTTTAGTAATCATTAAAGATGTGTTTGATGATGACAGGATCTTTTGTGGTCAACATAAATATGTGTGTTTTTTTGCCAGACATTTTTACGTTGTATTTATGTTTTATTCTAATCCAACATATTTATGTTGTACACGTTCTTAAAGAAGATATCATTTGGTGATTAATAGTACCAATTTTGGTGATTGTTGGAGCTACGTTTGGTGATTATTATAACCATGTTTGGTGATCATTATTTCAATTTATTGTTTTCAACAAAAATATGTTGGTTTTTTCGTCAAATGTATTGTGAGTGATATCTTAGAAGAGCATTACTCTATTGTATTTGCATTCTGCTCTGATCAAACATCATCATATATGTTTTATATAGAAGTTATCACTTGGTGATGGATAATTACAGTGTTGGTGATCATTACGATTGTGTTTTGTTGATTAGAACACGTTCTCATGCTCACACCATATATATGCTGATTTTGGGTGAATCATATTAGTTAATATGTTTATTTTGCTGCGTTTGGAGTTAGGTCTCATAAGGATAGCACCATATGTTTTTACAAAGAATGGGACCTAGTGTCTCATCGATAAGTGCAGTAGTAGTGATCAAAGCATTTGTGTTTGGGATCGCTGAAGTATCTTTGGTGATCACTAATCGTTTTTTTAGGTGATCAAGATCTTTTTCCTTGCAGTTGCTTACTAAATAATAGGTCAGTTCTTGGTGATTGTTACTATTGCTTTTGCTCATAAGGAGAACTATAGTTGGTGATCAAATGCTAATGCTGTTAGTGATCACTAGAGCTATGTTTGGTGATCATTGTTTATATTTCTACTAAATTAAGTGCCGTGAAAAGTTGCATAAAACCTAGAATGAATAAAATGTTACACAATGTGTTTTATAATATATAAAAAATAATTTTCATTTACAATATAATGGCAACACAGAGAAACAAGATAGGGATAAACCTAGTCTTTCTTAGCATCTTTCTTTAGATTGGGATAACTTGTCCCAAATTCCTTGAAATCTTTCGCCGTTTTTGTTACCATGAATCTTGCCCTATTGCCCTCATAGGTGACTAGGTCGTGACAAAACCGGGCCCGCAAAAAGTTGAGCTTTCCATCCCACGGACAAAAGATAGTTCATGATGAATTAGTAACAATCCTTGTTTTTTATATTGCTAACAAGGTCAGTGTTCTGCTGTAATGCTTATATCATTCGAATTCAGTCCAGACTACTACTTCTGTCCTTCCCCAAAGTAGCTCTCCATATGCCTCATACAAAATATACCACAATCTGTGAAATTTGTAGTTGTTCTGCACAGCATCTTCAAGTGTGCCGGCTTTGCTTTTTTAAGCATCTCATGCTTAGGATGTTGTACACCCTCCAAGTACAAGCTGAGTACTTTTCTCTGCAAAAATTTTTAAAAAATTAAACACTATTAGGATTGCAATGTAATGACATCAGCATAGTTATGAATAGTATAGTATTTAAAACTCACCAACTTCGCCGGAAAGTCTCCATATGCAATCTTGAATGTCACTCTTATGAGCATGTTATGGATGATATCAAGCCTCTTATCCCTTATGTTATAGCAAAGCAAGAAGAAATGATTCTTATGACACACGGAGAAGAAAGCCTACGTTTTTTTTTTTAAGGAAAAAGAATAAAAAAACACATGTGAACATTAGTGGATATGTACATTATAAATCAACACCTTTTTTTAATTTAAAAAAAAGAAGTCAAGTGTATTATTGCTATTTACTGAACATCACCTCCTTACCAAGTCAACTTGCTTGATTTTGATCCATGGACATCTTTCTAGCTCTTTGTCCATTAGTGTCGAACAAAAACAATATATGTTTATGCAATGTAATTTACTGCTAAAGACAGGCCATTCTTGGTGAGAAATTTGTTGAAGTAGATATTTTAATAACTTAATGTTTTAGTTATGATCACTAATGCAGTTATTATTGAGCAATAAGTTGAGTTGAGGCACTTGCACTTTGATCACATGACATGAAGGGTTCGCTTGGAGTGGTAAGATCCCTTTTTCTCTTCCAATCATTTAGTATGTTGGATCATATGTTGATGACATTCATCTCAAGCTGATCTCTTAGCTTTGGAGTAGCCATAGAAACTCTAGTGACTTCCTTATCATCGCAACCATCAAACAAAGTTTCACTGCAAAATCAAAATGAACAAGAATGGTTACACACTTACCAGGAAAAAAAATGTGAGATTTACGCAGATAACCACATATTGATCATAAATCACATAATTAATGTTCACCCAGCATAAAGACACTGATCACCAATGTGAAATTGTTGATCGATGACTAGACAACACGTTCGCTCGGGAAAAGGCATCACTTATCATATAAGCAGTAAATTACAATACACGATCAAAGAAGTAATCATTTACTCAAGTGATCCCAAGTTGATCACCAGTCACCAAACTAGTGATCACCAATCATAAATTATTCATCACCAACCAAATAATCACCAATCGCCAATCAGAAAACCATTACACTAAACATATAACGACTGATCACCAATTATACCCATATTGATCACAAGCCAATAAAACTTGATCAACACTAGCCTGGGAAAAACACTGAAGAAAGTAAACATTCATGCAAAGTGAATCAAATATCCACTAGCAACAAAGATAACAGTTGAATTATACGAGCAGTGAATTACAATGCACGATGGAAGAAGTAATCATTTACACAAGTGATCCTAAGTTGATCACTAGTCATGAAACTGCTGATCAACAATCACAAAAACTATTCATCACCAACTAAATAATCACTGATCGCGAATAAACAAACCATTGATCACCAAAGACACAACCACTGATCACCAATTACACCCATATTGATCACAAGCAAATAGCACTTGATCAATACTGGCCGGGGGAAAACATTAAAGTAAACATTCATACAAAGTGAATCAAATACCCACTAGCAACAAATATAACAGTTGACTTATATAAGCAGCGAATTACAATGTAAGATTGAAGAAGTAATTATTTACTCAAGTGATCCCAAGTTGATCACCAGTCACCAAACTACTGATCACCAATCACAAGATTATTCATCACCAACCTGATCGCGAATCAGAAAACTATTGATCACCAAACACATAACCACTGATCACCAATTACACCCATATTGATCATAAGCAAATAAAACTTGATCAACTCTAGTTAGGCAAAAACATTGAAGAAAGTAAACATTCATACAAAGTGAATCAAATATCCACTAGCAACATAGATAGTAGTTGATCAGCAATCATATGAGTGGTGATCACTCATGATAAACACTGAAATGTAATGCATGAGGGTGAGAAATAAATTGATATTTTACACAAGTGATGACAGAATTAATCACCAATCATAAAAGCTACTGATCCCCAATCATATACCCTTTAATCGTAAACTACCAATAGAATGTTTTGCCAAAAACACCACTTATCATACAAAGAAGATTGATTAGAGATATTACCTGTCATCCACATCTTCAACTTTATCAAAAATATACACAGATATGGTCACCTCATCATGAGAGAGTTCACTATCAAGCTTTGTCAGTCGGATCACATATGGCAAGCAGTAGACTAGAGGTAGATTTTCAGGCTGCCGCTTTTTCAGTGCATGCGATGGCCCTACTTCCTCTAACTTTTCTAGAGTTCTTGCAGCACGCAAATGCTTCTCATCATTCTTTTTGGGCTGTACCTCTTTTCTCAATTTGGGCTTCTTGGAATCAGTTGTCACTTGCTCACCAGAAGCCCTGGGGCTTCCTTTGTTCTACTATACTGGCTGTCTTGTAGTCAGTGCAATTGTCATTTTTTCACCGATGCTGGTCTGCATACTTAGCTTCACCTTCTGAGGCAACTTTGCTTTCTCCCCACTAGTTTGGTTTTCACGGCCCTGTACATTTGATGACAGCTTCTGCTGCTGCTGCCCTGGTTGCTTTGCAGCAGCATTTTTAGCACTTTGCTTACCACCCTCACCATGCACTGCAGGCTTGGTCTGTTTTCCAGCCTCATGTCTGGCTACCGGACCACTGCTAGTTTTCACGACCTAGGGTTGCTTATGCTCAACCTCTAATGACAATGCTTGTTTGCTCTGTCATGCTAGCTCTTTAGCATAGTGAGGAAATGGTACTTTTGAGCTAGTCGTCTATTGCTGCCAGGTTGACTTTTTAATCTCGATACTGTGCTTCCTTACCTCACCCTTTTTAGAACTAGGCTCCTCACCTTCTTTGGGCTTTTCTCAGCTGGTTTCTTTACAATGAGCTCACGGTTTAGCTGAGAAGTGTTCCTCAATGGGAATCTTAATGGAGCACCATCGTCATCATCTTCAATGTCATCATGTTCATTAACCACAGCAGTGCTTGGATCAGGCATAGAGGTGTTTTGAGGCACTGGACTTTGGCTATCCGATTGACTCAGCCCTAGACTGTATAACGACATGTTGTGATCCTTCTTCGTAACACTCTTTAGCTGATCTAGCACCACATCCTCACGGTGCTCTTCCTTTCAACAATGATGCTGGCATCAGAAACTAATGTGTCTCCTAAAATTTCAGCTTGACCATTTGGTTTTTTAAGTGGAACTGTGGGGCTAAATGAAGGAGCACAGACGTCGTTGTTTGCTTTATATATCAGTCGACATTTTTTTTCAAGAATGAAAGATTATCGGAACTGCCCCTATCTGGTTCATCCTTCGGAACCATATCACATCCTAGATATGATGAAATAGGATGAATTGAGACGGTATTTTACAAATACGTAATTATCTTGAATATATTAACCATTTCTTTATTTTCCGATCGCCTGGAAGGGGCAAAAGAAAGATCTAGTTGTTTCTTCAACAATTTATGATCTCTAGTGGACCTCTCAGTACGATTTGAACCCAGATAAAGTTCTGACCATCTGTCGGACAAAAAAGAACGAATGGATGAAGTAGGATTCTCAAGAAGTTCTTCAATTTCTTCCGGAAGCGGATGAATAAGAATCTGCTTCTCACGTTCTGTGAATAGGTGAGACATTGAGGAATATCTAGAAGAGCATTTCGGGAATCGGTCAAATTCTCTCTCTATTCCTTCCGTTTGAAGAAAGGAAGGATCCCCAAGAATCGATCTTTCTTTTAGTTGTTAAACCTCTCTTTTATTGATGTGAAGGTCTGTAACAATGTCCTTCATAACATCAATGCTGAAACTTTGAGCTTCTCTCTGAGATTTTTAAGCAGCAACACTATAGAATAAGACAAACATTTCCCTTGCTTCGTCCCGTATCTTCCGAAGATCTTCATGCTCACTGTACTTGTTGCACATGCAAGCCATGATGGTTGTGAAGTTTTTATAAGCCAATGCTAATTGTTTTGTGGACGAAACAACTTTGTCAACATCTCTTAGTAATTTTTAAAAAAAGATAAATAAATAAGTATGTTGGGTGATCAGTTACAGCATGCTTGCTGATCACTAACTCACTGAAAAATTATTGAATTGTAAAAGTGGTGAACAGAAAACTTATCCCTAAAAGCATTACTTTTGATCACTGATAACATGAGGATTAATACAACTCAATGAAGAATTGAAATTGAAGCAGTCAAGACAAAAAAAAGTAAGCAGTAAGTAACATGATCACCAATCATATGTCAGCGGATCATAAATAACATCACTAATGATCACCAACCAAGGAATAACTGAAAATAAAAGCAATATTGAAAAAAAGTTTCAACACTAGGTAATATGATTACCAATCTTATGCCAACTGATCATAGATAACATCTCTAGTGATCAGTAATAAAAGAGCTTTGCAAATACAAGCAATGTTCGAGCGATAACTAATCTGATCACCAATCTTATGCCAATTATCAGTCTATAGTAATTACTATACACAATAGCAATAAACATCAACCAAGAAATAAAACAAGTACACATTGATTTTCAGTGATCACTAATATTATTGACAATGATCACTAAAACAATGATTACTGATTAGTCAGTACCTAATCCATACAAAGACAGAAATTCAAGTTAGGGCTCATCAGTAATAACTCTATCCATATTCAATCAATGATCACACAAGTATTGATCACCATACACTACTGATTAGCATTCAAACACAATGACGAAACTCTAAGCAATGCGCATAAAGGGGGTTATTTATAACCACAAATTTTATCTTCTTTGTTTCTTCAGCATCTTTAACTTGAGCATCTAGTCATGGGAAATCAAATGCTTCCTCGACTATCTCCTTACCAACAGCCTTCTCCACCATGGCTTTCTATATTTTTCGAAAAATAAATATCTTACCATGTTAGACTTTAAGCATCGCACAGAAAGAACAAAAGATCTATCTACTTTATAACTAGCACCATGCCCATTTGATAACCAATCATAACATTAATGCTCAATTAGTAAACAAGCTCTGAATTAAGCAATTGGGGGAAAAAGACTCTATTCTAAAATGATCAGTAATCATGCAGCTTTTGATCACTAATTGGGCAGCTTGTGATGACCAATATTACTCTCTATTGATCGTAATGTAGAGAAGGATTCCATTGATTGAAGTA
>NCQT01074087.1:123-10220 GCA_002740465.1 Stenocereus thurberi
TAGATGCATTACTTGGTAGATAACAACTTAATGTGCACGATTGTGGGAGATTAGATTAGCATTAGGGAGTGTTACATAATCACATTAAAGCCAACTATCCTGCACACATAATATAATGTAGGGGAGGCCTTAAATATAAACAAGGAACAACTAGCAGTGTTAATATCAGAAATTATAAACATAGATTATAAGAATCCTATATCAGAACCAAAGGATCAATTATAAAAAGTATATTTAGCAAAGGACCAGTTTAGGAGTATACAAACCAGAGCAAATAGGAAACCAGCCTTTTAAGAAGCACAGATATCATTTGTTGTTATATATGTGTTCGTTAGAGAGGGAAGATGTAAGATCATGGATAACATAGACAAAGTAAAAGTTATAACAAAAGTGGTCTTGGCTTATAATATATATAACATAGATAGATAAATGCACTTCATAATGGGTAAGACTCAACAAGTAATGAAAGATTATATAGTCATGGTTATGCCTTCTTCTTATAACATAATAGTGAGGAGACTACTGTTAAGCTCCCTGAAAGAAAAACATTCCACCTAGTACCTATAGATGCATTACTTGAAAGAAAAGCATAACCACATTAAAGCCTTCCCCAGTTGGAAATAAAGATAAACAGGTTTGCCCTCATCTCTGCAATTATGTATTTCAAGTTGCATATACATCATTGCACTATGTGATTATACTTAAATTTAGTAGACTCAATCTGCTCCTAGTCATGCTGAGTATTGTGGTCTAGGGTTAGGCCCTGGTTGTCATTGCTTAGTTCTAATTTTAATTTTTTGGATTTTGTTTTATTTAATTTTCTACAAACTAAGTGTACAAGTTCTCTAATTTGTTCTCTCAGTTCGTTAGTCCCTTCTAATTGAATCTGTTAAATTTGCACACACTTGATTGTACAAATTGTTCTTCAATCTGAATTTTTCTCTCTTGGAGTTTGGAGCTCCCTCTACAATCTTTCGACCATTAGCATAGGAACATCTTGAAAATATTAGAATTGGATGATGTTCAGTTAAACACTTTCAGTAAATTGAGAATGATGTGAATATCAGCCATTTTATATTTGTGGTGCTAAGAAAAAATGGAGAAAACAAGCAGGAGTATATACTTTTCCTCATTAATCAATAGTAATATAAAATGACCCATGCCTTTGTTCTTTTCTATAACAACAATCATGAAAACCATCTCAATTTTATGACGTATGCACTCCTAGATAGAGCCATGGGTTCTCTGGTCCCTTTTGCTGTGATATTTGCTATGCAAAGTACAAAACCTAATTAGCAGTGGGAATTTGTCAGACCAAACAGAAATGGAGTCAAACTGATGAGATCATGTGTAATGGTAATGTCTGGACCTAGAACTTAGATAACTGGTTTAAATAGTTTTAATTCAATGGGATTGTTCGAGTAAACTCTTATCTGATTTGAAAAACCTTTAGAATGATGGCAAAGAGCAGTACTCATTAAGGGAGACTAGTGTGAAATATAAGGAAAGCTCATATAAATGTTCTCTTTGCTAGTCCACTGTCCATATGCTGTCTGAAATACAAATGCTGTTTGCTTGCTTTGCTGCCTGTTTGTGTAAATACAGGGGGAGAATATACATAGTAGTGCAAGATGTTTCCAAGCACTCCATTACTGTCATTCCTATCTTTTTCATCATCTGACCCATTTTTGCTTGGGCCTCACCCATAAGGTCGAATTTAAGGTGTGTGGTTAGATGCAAAAGGAGCCATCAAACTGGAAATCTGAATGTTGAGAAGAACATGTCAGAGCTTTGATGGTATGCTTTTGCTAGAATATCCGAAGATAACCTGTTGTACTTGAGTAACCTAGACGCAAAAAGGAGTAACAACCCCACCTGCATCCTTTATCATTCAGGGCTTGAACTACTGGTAGCTTAGCCATGACTTTGAATAATACAGCCCCCCTATTGGAGTCAGCCATCACCATAAATACACAACCCCCAAAACTTATGGCTCATTGAGTCAAAAACATTCTAAACCCAATCCTTAGCATCAAATCCCTCAATGGACATAATTTTTGAATTACCCAAGCTCTGTCCGGACCACTTTAACCCACGCACACCCCAAAAAAGTATGATTTGAATTCATCACAACACAAATATCACACTCAACATACAAATTGTAGCAAACAAATTCAATAATTTTAGGTTGAAACAAAACCAACAGAACCATTTCTTTTCTTAAATTTGGAATTCGAAACCCTAAATTTAAAAAAGTGATAGACAGGAAGATTACCTCAATGAACAAAACCACAACCCATTGCCTTTGATTAGCACGTTACTGTTTACAGATCAAGAAGCAGATAGAGGAGAAGGGAACGGAATTTGCAGATCGAATTCAAGCAAAATTAAAGAATTGGGCGAGCTAGGGTTCTCAATCCAAACCGCGTATGAATTTGAGCGAGATGTTTCTTTACCATGGGTTGAGGTTTTTTGGTTTTCCAGGAGGAGCCGCGAAATTAAAATGGATTTTAATTTAACCCAAAACTGTGGTGCTCAAATTGGCCGGGATGAGAAATCAATATGTTTTAATTTTTAATACTCTATTTTTTTATTCCTTTGCCTGAATTAATGTCTTTATATTAATTTTTTCTAAAAATTTCCCATAAATAATATATTCACCAAGTTAATTAATAAGTTTGTATGGACAAAAAATAATTTAATTCCCCATAGTTGACAAGTGTAGGAAAATGTTTATGATTTCCCCACACTAATTAAATGTGGAATTGATAAAATATTAAATTTATTATTTTTTTCCTCCACACTTCATTAAGTGTAGCGGCACAAATATGGGAGGATGCATTATTTTTTTTTGTAAATATGTGCGTAAGTGGAGTTTGATAAGAGAAGAAGAGAAGAATAAATACAAGGCAAGTTTAGAATAAATTCAATGAGTTATTCTACCTAGTTCAATTGTCTCCTTAGCCATAACGTACCTCAATTTTTCTATCATAAATTTTTATATCTCTTGATTGGTGTATGCATAATCAAAAAGAGATGGATAATTATTGATCTTGTTATATCATTATAGAAGTGTAGTAAGGTTGATAAATAAACTTTCTAAGGATAGTTGGATGTTTAGCAGGCATTCACTTATTGAAAGAAAAACTAATCAATTCAATAATACTGTTTTTCTTAAGCAAGCCCAGACCTAGTATGAATATCATAAGCATGCATGATTTTATAAGAAAAGAAAGGATGCTAACTTTAGGTCGAGTCTAAGATTTCTTTGCACGAGGACGTCCAAAGTCTAAGTGTTAGGAAATTTGTTAAGCCACTAATCATGCAATGTTTTATTAATTATTTTGATTATATTTTACACATTACTACGTCTAATGTACTTTATTTTATATATGTTCCAGTTTAGGCATTAATAAAATAAAAAGGAGAAGACAAGACGTCGAAGCTCTGATTTTTACACGATTTACTGAAAAGACGGTCCAATAATAATTTATGAAAAAATATTATTTTCATGATTATTTAATTGGACTAGGGTTTCAAGAGTTGGAATAAGGCTCGAGGTCTTGAGGGAGAAGAAGTCTAAGGAAGAGAGGAAGGAAACCCTAATATGCTAAACCTAACCTCCCTCACTTCCTATTTATGAGCCCACGCCTTCACCATCTTCATGATACTACCCATCAGCCACGCCACTTCCTTCTTTCCCATGCATCAACATCTCCCCTTCTCACCCCACTCCTTCTTCCTCATCAAAATGCCTGGCGCATCCGCCCCTAACACCCCTTCCATCGTCTCCATCAATCCTCTGCCTAACACACCATCACACAGCCCTCTTGCTCATTCATCTACCCACCATCGCATTATCATCATCATAATCGTAAACTCCCAGCCTCTCCACGTTGTTATATTGTCAATTTTTTTTGGCTTGATTTGTTATTTTTTTATTTTGTTTAATTAGTTGAAAGTCTTGATAATGAATTATTTGGGTGAATTTTATGATGTTATTTTTAATATGAGTGAGTAATTCTTTTATGCTTAGTCTAGTCTTGTTGAAGCCATGCTAAATTTGCTATTTTGAAACAAGTTTTATGCTTTAATGCCTAGTTGATTTATATTCACGATTCTTTAACGATTAGCATTTATCGTTTATGAAATTTGTATTAAATCAATTAGAATGCATGCTAGTTGATTAAATACAATTTCAATTGATAGTTTAGAAGACTGTAATACATAAAAGTTATAGTTTTTTAGGCTTAGGTATCACCCTAATTAATCATGGATGGCTCAAACCCATCTCCTTCAATTAGGTAATCGCTTTAGATCTTTATTAAATTGATTTGCTGGTAAATTAGTTACAAAGTGTTAAATGATATTTTTCTAATTCTTAATGCTCTAGTTTGATTAAATTTTTGTGCTGGTGTAAAGATTACCAAATTAGTAGGGTTTATATTAGAGCTGGATCTAAGTAAACTAGAATCTAAGGAAAAAACGGGGAAGAATCGCTGGTGGATGTCTTCTACAGTTCAACTCATGAATGAAATTAACTTGTGTGTTGATGATAAATATTAATTTGCATGGTGGATTGAGATTACACTAAGTATTCTTCTTGATAAATTTGACAACTTTGATAATTATTTGTTGCTCATAGTTAATTTAGTTTGTTTGTTAATTTTAGTTTCATTTTATTGGTTACCATATAATTTCAACCCCCCCCCCAAAATTATAGTCTTTTAGGAGTGTCTAGGTAATTTTAGATAGTTTAGCTTTTGATTTTTAAGGTGGTCATAATTTTATATTGATTTATATTCAGATTATGTATTTAATTACGGGTTTGTTAGAAATTAGACTAAAAATAGTTGTTTTCATTTTCTTTCAGTTTTTGTTAATTCCTAGGGTTTATGTAGTGTCCTAGTCTGCCCATATTTAATTTCGTAATTTTTGGATGTTATTTGATAATTTTTCAGAATTATTTTGTGAAATTGATATATGCAGGTTTCTAGGTTATCAATTCTGAAAATTTTAATTTTAATTGCTAAATCACGATCATTAGGTGTTGTTAAGTCTAGAAAATTGTGTCCTAGAATTAGGGTAATTTTCTTAATTATTTTCGTATTTATATTTATGCAAATAATTTTATTTCTAATTTCAGATTTAATATTCTGCATTAATATTCTGTGGTAATTTTCTGATTTAATTTTTCTGAAATTATTTGGATACAATTGAGGAGTGATAAGCTTATATACCTAAAGAATAATATTTTATGTTATTGTTTGATATTTTTAATATTTATTTTATGATTATTATTTGCTGTTTTGATATTAAATTAGAATTTCAGTTACTGTTCTATTTTTATTTTTCTAGATTATTTAGGAAAGCTTTTTACTGTTTTCTTTCCAGAATACAATCCAAAATATTTAGGAGCATCATTGGGTGTTATTTTCAGATTTTTATTCATTAGATTTTAATTATTTTAGAATTATTAAGATTAGATTTAATAAATTGGATTAGTAAAATCATTTAGGATTGAGCTAACCTTTTGGAAACAATCTTTCCTCGTGGGTCGATCCCTACTTCCCTATGCTATAAAAAGTATTTAATAACCGAAGTAGTGGTTAAATTTATAGCTCTCAACAAGCTTAACAGTTATCAAACATTCTTTCATGGTCAATAATTGGCATATGCACGTTGTAGACCTCACATCAGTTCCTAATGGAAGTCTACCCCCACAATTTATCGTGCTAGACATGAAGTTTCATGGAACGAAGCACCCATAACAACATTTAAGGAACTTCATCATCTTCATGACTGTAACACCCCCAATGTGCATGTCTCACTAATTGTATACTCTGTAATGGTTCCCTTGCTTAGAACTCATAAACCTAATGGTTGGAGCATTATCACCGTCCAGAAGGACAAGACTTTAAATATGTATACTAGATAAAACATTCTTAAGCATATATTATAACCATACATATTTAAACACTATCAAAACCATATACAAATAGTTGCTAACTATCATAAGGTTTACACACTAGAATAGAGTAATTCTCCATAAAGGTTACAACTCCAACAACTTACTATCTCAAAATATAGTTCCTAAAATATTCATGAATAGGGATGGGCATGGGGTGGGTTTGAGGCAGGTTGAGCTATACCCGCACCCATACCCATTTTCATAAGTCATACCCATACCCAACCCATACCATATCCATCGGATTTTTCAAGTTTACGGGTTTTATTCGGGTATATATAGAGTGCGCAAAGTGTCATCCATATTCAACCCATATTTGCATACACGATATATTTGATTAGCGATTTCAAGCGTTACTACTAAAATTCATGTCGGATAAACTCACGGAAGTTAAAAATGTGAAAAAATTTAATTTTTCATTTCTGTATAAATAAATACTATACACTTAGAGTTTCATGCCAAACATATATTTTTGGATTTGACCGTATTTTGGTCGCCTTTTACTAACAAATTGGGTACACAATCGGGTATGGGCTTTAAGAATCCATACACATACCCATGCTCATGCCCATTTTCAAATGCAATACCCATACCCGCCCCATAACCATTTTTTGATAAGTTTTCATACCCATATCCACTATAAATGAAGCGGGTTTGGGGTGAATTTTTCGAGTTCGGGTGCGACTCCCATCCCTGTTCATGTACTAACATCTTTACCAATCCATCTAGATTGCCTTGCTCACTTATTTTCTTCAGCTAGTTTGCTAGTATGAGGGCGATTCATTGAGCATTTACCTAAACTTAAAACATGACAAACATTGCAAAATGTGAGCTAAAGCTCAACACATGCATCCCTGCATTTTTAAATGATTATCGAAAAATTGGTTGGGCTTGCTTTGCAATTCATTTTAGTTTAAAACAGTGAATGAGAGAATGTAAAATTACGTTGCTAGTTATTATCTGATAGTGAACCCTTAGTAACTGACATGATCTATGGATAGGTGTACACCTGCCAAGTCGATTGAGGGATCTGGCCTGAGGCTGTATGGGTAACTGAAGGATGAGTGCCCTATCAATCATAACTGACGAGGCCACTCATTAGGTGATAAATCACGAAATAAACTGATTCATTGACATACTTACCAAAATATTATAACTTTGATAAATACATTCTAATTTCTAAGGATATAAGCAATAGATGTACTTGGAATTTTTAAAATACAATCTCACTTGATAATATTTATGCACAATGGGAAACGATAGACTAGGCTGCAGTTTATAGGTATACATAGTTAGTTAACAACACTCTCGCATATTTTGTAAGATTACTGGAAGTTATTAACTAAATGGCATCCATAACTCTAGGAAGTAAAATAATTTGAAATAAAATAGAATGAAACAAACCAACAGAGATTATAACAGAAAGGTTTTAATGGTACAAATGAAATTATGGGTTTTCAGCATTACTGAGATGTATAATAAGGGTTTAAGGTCAAGAGTGGTGTAATTAGTTCGGGATAGCTTTAGTCACCTTAGCTTGGATCGATAATCACTGTTCTTGAGTCATTATTCTCCCTACTTCTCCAATTTCATTCACATGTCCATTTAACTTGGTTTTCCAACCCAACTGAGTTTCTAAGCACAATGAAAGTTGTTGAACTCATTAAACTTTATATCTTCTATACAATATCCATTATTATTCAGAAACTCTTAACTAAGCTCCTAAAATTTATGGTTTTCTTCTTTTCTCTCATAATCAAGCTAAATGCCTCTTTCTAGGCCCATTAACATTTGTTTCCTTCTTATCATTACCTTAGGTTAGCCAAAACACTCAAAAATTCCTTTATGATCCACTTACATATTTTTCAATACTTTTCTTCACATAAACACTCAAAACGCTCCCATAAACTCATTTGCTTGCATTATCAAACCAAGCAATCTCTTTTGGTCACTTGTGGGAATTTTCATAATCAACTAATTTTGGCAAACTCACACAATATCATTTTTCAAGTTAATATAGCATGTCCAGTCTCCAAATTCTATCTAATTCAATCTAAACAAACGTACTTGATTCAAAAATTAAACCTTGCACATGCATGATCATAAAACCCTAGGTTATGCCTAAATCAAGTTTGCATCTAAACCACTATAAATGGATTTAATAAGATAACCCACAATCTTAAATTCATTTTTTATACCAACGATCACAACAACTAGATTAGAAAACTCAAATTTACACTTTCTTGTTTCAAGCTTACTTGATCATGTTCAAGCTCAAATACCCATAATATCCAACATCTCCAAACACAATAAAAAATTACATGCAAGCATTTATTTTGATCATATGAACATAATTAGTAAGTAAAATAATCACAAAAATTAAAAATAAATCAAGATTGAGTTAGGGTTTCACCTCACTTGAGCTTAGATTTATAGAGGAGGGAATAGTGGAAGGTGGGGCTTGTGGTGGCTAGTGGTGCTAGAGTCGTTGGGGTGGTCGCTGATAGACCAGCGGCAACAGCAACAGAACATGACATGTAGCGGCAGAACCAGGGGAAAGGGATGGCCATGGGGGAAGAGAGAGGAGAAGAAGAATTTAACTTTGGTAGTTTTTTTTTGGGAGGGGGGACTTATCTAGCATACTTGGCTGATTTTATCCCACTGTAAAGTAACTTTTTGAGGATAAATAGGCACAAATAATGGCAATTGGCTAAATTCCATCACACCAACTTTTTGGGCCACCAATTAGGCCCAAATGAATTGGGCTAGGAAGCATAGCATTCCATTGCAATAAAATTTTTGCGTAGCTCAAAATTAAATTTTTGCATTATTATGAAACATAATTTATTGCTTAATCATATTTACCGGGGTCTGCTATCGATTCACCCAAAGTTGTTATGATAATTAAAACTCGAATTGTAAAGTGGGGCCCAAAATGTATTTTTCCCAACTGGAATTTTTAAATGCAATAAATAAATGCAGAAAATGGATAACATGGGTTAACTAAATAAATGAACGTAATTTAGGGTCGGGTTATTACAGCCTTCCTTTTCCTAAAGAGTTTCGTCCCTGAAGCTTATGTACTTTGACGAAACATGCAAGATTACCTCAAATAGGTGTGGGTACCTCGCTTTCAATTCTTTCTCAGTTTCCCAAGTGGCTTCTGAAGAGTTATGATTTGTCTAAAGTACTTTGACTAAAGGTATTTGCTTATTGCGTAGTTGCTTAAACCTGCGATCTAGTATCTGCACTAGGCATCTTCATACACAAGATTCTTAGTGAGTTCGATGGGCTCGGTTATGATAACATGGACAAGATCTAGAATGTACTTCCTGAATTATGAGATATGAAACACGCTATGTACGTGTTTGAGCTCTACAGGTAGATCTCGTTGATAAGCCATGTTATTTAACTTTTCAATAACTTTATATGGTCCAATATATCTTGGCTTAATTTGCACTGCACTCCAAACCTCCTTATGCCCTTAGTTGGCGAAACTTTCAGAAAAAATTTATCACCTACCTAAAACTCCAGAGGCCTCCTACTTTTGTCAGCATAGCTTTTTTGTCGGCTCTGGGCAACTGTATATGCTCCCGAATCTCCCTTATTATTTCAGTAGATTCTTAGATCAGTCCTGGGCCTAAGATCAATGCCTCATCTAAGAAATTCTAGCACAAAGGGGTTCTACATTTTCTTCCATATAGAGCCTCAAACGGGGTCATTTTGATGGTGGACTGGTAACTATTGTTGTAAAAAAAATTCCACCAATAGTAAGCGACCTTCCCATTTCCTTTAGAACTCCAATATACAAGCTCTTAATATGTCTTCTAGAATTTGATTTACTCTTTCAATTTACCCATCTGTCTCAAGATTATAAGAGCTACTAAAATTTAATTTAGTTCCAAAGGCTTTTTCAAGTGCTTACCAAAAACGGGCTTAAAATCTCTTGTCTCTATCTGATACTATATTTGTTGGAATTCCATGTAATCGAACTATCTCCTTAACATATAACTGGGCCAATCTTTTGACTCCTCAAGTATCCCGAATTGGCAGAAAATGGGCAAATTTGGTGAGTTGATCAACTATTACCCAGATGGCATTCTTCTTTAAACCAGAAAGAGGTAATGCC
>NCQT01074098.1:179-14404 GCA_002740465.1 Stenocereus thurberi
GAAAGTTGTTGGGCCTATTTTTCTGCATCTCATAACTCCTTTGATGAGTAGGAAAGGTACAGGTGGGAGACTGACCTGTAGTTCTCCTGCCTCTCATTTAGCATGGGAACAAACTGCAATTATGGCCATGGTTGCTGTAACGGCCAAAGGGCCGCTGAACTGGCCTCTTGTGTGTTTCCGATTGCTGTGGTCATGGTACTTGCGCATCTACAATTGATTTAGATATGTAGACTTCCTAAGTGTTTTCATATAGATTTGTGAGGAATAAGAGGTTCCAAGCATATCTAAAAGCTAAATGTAAGTGCAAAGAGGTATTTATGTGTAATGTGACTTCTGTCAAATGTTAGAAGGTTTCAGTAATGAAGCATAACAGGTGACAAAGTAAAATGACAACTCAACGGTTATTAAATGTAATTGAAATGAAATGTTAAGTAGCAGCCTGTTGCATAATCTAGGGCTAAGATTCATTTATGTAAAGGCTGATATGTCGCCTTGCTACGGTTCCATACTTTTGGTATGATTATATTAGTTTACATAAAATGCTCAGATGGGCTTAAATCTATGCAGACACTCTATTTGGGGTGCAATGAGAAAAGTGCAGACTCCATGAGGCTCTCCCTCCAACAGTGAGATGAAAACAGACCTATAGGAAGCTAATGTGTACAGAATTGTTTAGAGAAAAACTTATTTCTAGGTCAAATATTCTGTAATTTATAGAATTGAAGGATTCTTTCTATTGTATCATGGTATAAACATGTCAATAAGTCAAAATAACTGGAAAAGAGACAAAGATCATAAAACAAGAAGAAACTAGTGAGATGCCTAAAAGGAAGCCAAGGGGAAAAAGAAAGAAAGGATTGAAAAAGGAGGGTGACTTGTCCACTTTCCATATAACTGAAAGAGATACTGTTGGGCGATTCTTCCAACTTTGGAATATAATGTCTTACACTCCAATTTCGCACTAGACTAACTTCTACTTCTATTGTTAAGGAGTAGTTAATGCAACTATTTGCTAGGCCCTAACAAAAAGTCAGAAAGAGCCTCCTCTTTCCACATGTGTGATTGAGGATTTGTACATCCGATCCCCTACAACCCCAGGCAAAATTCATGGATATTGTTTCTTCCTTTTCTTTCTATTTCTTTTGGTCTGTTAATATTTTCCTTTTCTTTTTAAAAGAGGGGGAGGGTTGAAGTGCCGTTTGAGAAATGAGGGACGAGAAAGCAGAAAAATGCAGAGCAATATATGGCTTCGTTTAACTTGTGGCTAGAAAGTGTTTTTATACATTTTTTAAAGGACAAGAGAAGATGGGGCCACATTTGGCCTCCATGTAAGCTCCATCTATGCTCCAGGAGGGTTGAGCAAAGCTAATAGATAGGCACCCTCTATGGCCAAGTCCATGGCACAAGCAGCCAATGTACCCCCCCCCCAAAAAAAAATAATAATAATGAAAAAAATTATGTATTCCAATCTGTTTGCTGTGGTTCCTGGTGATCAATTTAGGATGAATATGTTAAGTGGTCTGATTGGACTAGCATGTCTATCTCCACATTCCATTAGTCCGCTGACTTATTGTGAGTTCAGTTACCTGTTCAAAGGTAGTAGAAAATGAGGTGAAACTGTTGAAGATTCCCTTAATATCAGTACTCATCAGGAAAGCAGTCACAGACACTGCCAATATCTTAGTTTAAATCTACTTGTTCTCTGTTTTACATGAATTCATGTTAAGAAACTGGTCTTTTGAAATCATCTCATGCATCCAATATTGATATAAGCAACATTTTTTTGTCTACACTAAGCTTCTCCATATTTATCTTTATCAGTAGCTATCTAAAATAATTCCTTGTGAAGCATTTGTATATGTAACTTTCCACAGCAACATGCCTTCAAAAATTTCTCATTGCATTGGCTGTTTTGTGTTTTATCTTTACAACCTGTGGTTTCGATGCAGTTGCTGCGCAGGGTGATTTGATTAACTTCTAATGAGTGTTAAAATGTCTTACCAATCTAATTAATACCTAGTTCATGCATAGATTAGTTCTGGGGAGGTAGATGGATATAGCCTTACCCTCTGTTGTGGAAATGTTTAAAAGTGTCGATGCTGGAACTTGCATCCTACCTGAAAAGTAATTAAACGTGCAAACTGTTAATTAAACGTGCAAACTGTTAGCATAGGATAGTGAATATCTATAAATCAACTCGTTAAATGTTTGACCTTGGTCTTGTCTCTAGGTTCTCCTATAAGACCCTTTTTATCTTGTTAGTGCTATTTGTTGTAGGCATTCATGGAATGAACCAAAGCGAGTGGAAGGCCTAGGAAATGTGAAAGTTCGAGCAGCATTTGCATCAGGTGTAATTTCTGTCGCCATTGGTGATGATGGCTCCATGTGGACGTGGGGAAGATCAAAGCGAGGGCAACTTGGGCTTGGGAAAGGAGTCGTGGAGGCTTCTCAACCATCTCATGTGGAACTACTTGCTGGGGAAGAGATACGCAAGGTGGTCACTCTCTCATGTCTCTAAGGTAGAATTGAAGATTATTTCCCTCCATTGGAACCACACTCTCTCACGTCTCCTAAGTATTCTATGATTAACTTCTCTCTATCCTGCTTTTCTCATGGAAGGTACACCCCCTCCCAAACAGAAAAATAAGAATCCATTTCTTGGGAGAAATTTCCTGACTTTAGCATGTACCTGTAGGTATCACTAGGTTGGGGACATGCCCTTGCATGTACCATTGATGGAAAACTGTTCGGCTGGGGTTATGCAGCAGATGGCAGACTGGGACAGCTTGGAGGCACCGTAGAGACTTCACCCTTGGATACAAGTGCAACATTACTTAGAAGATGTGAGCTGAACTCTCATCAAGCCCTGGAAATTGCTGAGAAACTGGTGATGGTAAGTATGGAAAAGGAAAAGGACATGCCAATTGTGTGGGAACCTCATGTAATTGAAGAACTGCAGCTGGTTGGTGTGACTGATGTTTCCTGTGGGCTTGATCATTCGTTAGTGATTTGCCGTAAGTATTCTTGATATATTTTATGTTTCTTTTTAGATTCATTAATTAGGAGTTAGGACTTGTAAGATGACAATTTTGATCCAAAAACATGTAAAAAATTCAGGAAAGGGCAAGTTTGAACCCTGAACATGTGCTTCTTAGTTAATGTTGCTGAGTCCAAGTGACCTGTATTTACACCTTTTAAAGTTACTAATGGCTAACTTGCCCAATATATTCTTATTTTTCAATAGGTGATGGCTCCTTGCTCAGTGGGGGGAGTAATATCTATGGTCAATTGGGGAGACAGAACCAAGACCTGGGGCTTTTTCCTGTGGACATAGAGTTCTCCCCATTTTTAGCAGCTAGTGGGCTTGGACATTCCATGGCAATCTGTAAAATTTCCGTTTCAGAGGATCCAAACAACTCTAGAAATGCCATACTTTCTTGGGGATGGGATCAGAGTTACCAGCTTGGGAGGGCGGGGCTGAAGGACAAACCATCGGTGGTGGAAGGTTTGGCTGAGGCACCCACAGCTATTTCTTGTGGCCGTGCTCATTCGCTTGCTGTTACTGCTGGTGGCGGGTTGTGGGTTTGGGGTTGTGGTAAGAATGGACGGCTTGGTTTGGGGAGTTCCTTTGATGAACCAGAGCCAGTGCTGGTCGACATTGGAGGACATAAAGTCATCCAAGCAGTAGCAGGCTTTGATCACACTCTAATTTTGGTTTCTGAATCATGAGGCGTCTGAGGCTAAACCAATAGTTACTCAAGATTTCGATATGGAAAACATTTGCTTGCATTCTGGATACACCAAAAGCACCATGTAATGTAATATTTGGCCACTGTTCAATTGAATGTATCATAGGCATATTTAGAGCGATAGCATGGATAACACTTTTTTCTTTCTTTTTGGTTACTGTAGTGTTGCTTTGCAATACAACCGGTCCTCTGGTAGTCGAAAATAAAACCTGCTGATAGATTGAAGATATTATGTAGGTTCTGACTTATGACAGTGAGATTAGTTCACTGAAATCAGGTTTGAAATGATGATAATTTGGCCCATAGCCTTACAATAGAATAATAGATGTCAGAATATTGTTGCTAAAGCTGAAGCAGCTTGCCTTGTGCAAGTAGAGCCTTGCCTCAGCCAAAGTGTGAGAGTTACACATTTGTTAAATCCTTGAGAAATAGAAAAAAAAAGCACGTTCAATATATAAGTCCAGCTTTTTGAAAAAGACAAAAAATGTATTGTCAGATGCATTGACTGTAAGACAATCGCTATTAACTAAGCAGCGTTTTTGTTTATTTATTTATTTATTTATTTATTTATTTATTTATTTATTTTGGTGATAGAACACTGACTACGAAGCTAGTTGTTGGTTTCAGTTCTGGATCTGCAGTGTGCTGTGTTCATCGCAAATGGGTGAACAGAAGCAAGTTAAACTCGAATGGTACGTTAAAAATGGTGAAGGCTGACTTGTAATCGAAGGATTAACGCCACAGCATGGCCATTCATTATTAGGAAGTTCTCTCACTGGCTGGTAAAATGGGCACTATAAGAACTGTTACGGCTGTTGTAGCAGCAAGAGGTTGGACTACGTTCCAACTCTATCTAAACATTGCTTTCATCCATAGGGATTTTGATGAAGTATTATACGTAGAGATGTCTATAGGGATTTCAGATGTTGGCAATAAGGTGTGCAGGTCTCCCTTTATGGACTCAAATAAGCTCGTAGAAAATGTTTCGATAAGGATAAGGATACTTTGCTATCTCAGGGCTATTCCCACGCTCAAAATGACTAGTTGGCCTTTCTTAACAAATCATCCACTGATATCGCTGTCGTTACAGCATAGATCGATGACATTTTGATCACTTGATCAAATTATGAAGAATTAAGCATGTTGAGAGCCATTTAGATAAGAAATATTTGGCGTCAAATATCTTGCACAGTTGCATTATTTTCTTGGCTTGAAGTTATTTCAACTCAACAAGGAGTTTTCACAGCAAACACCGAAAACTATTCACGAAGCAACTACAAAGGGATTGTGGTTGCCCATTCAATAGACTTGTGAGGACACTTGCCTCTCAACTGCAAGTTATTTCTTGATGACGAGGAACTGCTATCATATCCTCTTGTATATAAAACTTTGATGGGCAAGCTTAATTTTATCATCAACATTAGACCTGACTCTTGAGTTTTGTGAAACTATATCTTTGTGAGTTTCTCTAAAATCCTATAACAATTCATTTTAAAGCTTCATGGCATGCCTTGAGTTATAAAACAGGTATTAGATGTTAGCAATTAATAATCTAGAAACATCTTATTGTTAAGGTTTTAGAATCTTCTAAAGTGTTCTGGCATCTTCTAAATTATCATGGAATCTTCCAAAATATTCTAGAATCTTACAATATATTGCGATAGTCATAGAAGCTTTTGAATTACTCTGGAGTTTTCTAGATCCTTTTAGAACTTTCTATAAATATTCTCTAGAATGATCCATAACATCTACACTTATATATATTTATGTAGAAGATCTAGATAATTCTAGAAAAATATCCTATATACTTGTAATATAACATCTAGATATTTATGAATATAGTATGATGGAAGGCTATATAAGCTTAATATTAGTCGTGTGATCAAATTAATCACAACCATTTATTGAGGGGATGGATGGTTATCAAAACCCTCAAGGAGGACTCATTTGTAACAGGCAAAAGCAAAACAAGCAAAAAAGAAACCAAGCATTAAGTAATACAAAGCATCCATTCCTACAACTCTTATATTTCCCTTCTTCTAATCTTAATTCATATATTTTATTCTCTCACCATAAACACAAAAAATCATTTATACAACTGATATCTTCCATACATCTTTAAAAATATTTTCCAACAGTAGTATCACAGCCACTAGCCATCTTGGGCTAACACCATATTCATCCAACCAACCACTAGTCATCTTGGGCCAAACCCAAAATTCATCCAAGAAACCACAAGCCATGTTTGGCCAACACAATTAATTTCTACCAATCTACTACAAGTGGATCAATTATCAATCTGAGCAAATTGAAGCTAGACATTCCATGCATTTGTCAAAGTACAATCTTGGCATGGTGAGGAGAAAACAAGTAAGGTAAAATCTTGGTATACTCAAGTTTCATCAGCAAACTATGGGAGAGAGATTAAGAGGTAAGTTATCTTTAAGAATGTCATAGTTGAATTTTGTTTGTCAAGATAATAAGTTAACTATTCAAAACTACACGTTTTGAAAAGTCAAGACATATACACTTATAAAAGCATGTAATCTGTTTGGTGTAATCGATGATGACAGACATTTTTTCAAAAAGACAAAGAAAATAGAAAAAGTAATGCATGACTAAACATATGACATTTTACAAAGGTGCACTCATTCAGAAGTGTGGGAGCATGTTAGACACTTAAAGTCACCACGTGAGATTTGGGAGGAATTAGAGGAAGCATGTTTCAAGTATAAATGTAGACAATTAGATGATGAATTGTGGTATACTATACATTGGATAGAAGTAGAAGACTTGAAACATAGAGTATATGAAGTTAAAGACAGTACTCCAAAAGGGGAAGTGATTATTCAAGGCGGGGAAGACTAGAATGTTAGAATGAAAATGTATTTGACTCCTATTGTGAAAACGCCCAAGGGTGGGTGTAACCAACATGGCATGCCAGGAAGAAACAAATGAGCCAATTAAAATGGATATATTACTGAAAAATTAGAAAATGTTGAAAAATTAGAAAATACTTAAGTTTCTATTCAAGAAGAAAGGCTTTTATGGGATAATAAAGCCCTTCATATCATCAACTAGCTCATAGGCTCTCCAACGCTTCAAGAAGGTATTCAATAGTTCTCACATATATGTAAAAGGCAGCTTCCATGGTTGAAGAAAAATTTATGGACATGATTTCAAGCATTTGCACCTAGTTGAAGAAGACATTCCAGTAATTAAGGAAGAGTTTAACAAGCCAAAAATAAATTTTACAATGGCATATGAAGATGCAGATTAAAAAACACTAGAAATCAAAATCTTGGAAGAAAGAGCTCTAAAAGAGGTCCAAGTTTAGGTTATGGATGAATTAACATAGAAAATCTTCTCGTTCTAGTAGAGCAAATTCGAGCAAGCAAGAAAAGGTTGAAAAATATCCCATCAAAGAAGAATGGGTTGACATGGAGAAACTTTTTGATCCAACAAAATCAAATCAAGCAAAATGTGATGAATATGTTTGAGACCATAAGAACAAGAAGAAAAGGAGGCTAGATTGGAAGTCATCCCATGTAGATACATTTTTCAAAAATATCAGGGTTATTTTGAACAGGTCTGCTGTGTTGCTACAACCAAGCAACAACAGTTCAAGATGTGGTCAAGGTGATCACAGTCTCTAAGGGTAATGCAGATTTGGAGCGCAAGATATTTCGAGGTTAAGGGGAGTGTGAGAAATCAATAATCCAGAAAGATATTGATATTAATGTTCTAGAATCTTCTAAAATATTCTGGTATCTTCTAGATTATCGTGGAATCTTTCAGAATGTTCTAAAACCTTCTAGAATATTTCGATAGTCGTAGAAGCTTTTGGACTGGTCTAGAATCTTCTAGACGCTTGTGGAAATTTCTAGAAGCATTCTTTATAATGATCCATAATATTTACAATTATAAATACCTAAAACATCTAGATAATTCTAGAAAAAATATCCTAGATAGTTGTAGCATAACATCTAGATATTTCGGAAGATATTAGGATGGAAAGTTATATTAGCTTAACAATAGCTGTATGATCAAATCAATCTTCATCGCTAATAAAGGACATGGATGGTTATAAATTCCCATAAGGACGGCTCATTTGTAACAAGCAAAAGCAAACCAAGCAAAAAAGAAATGAAGTTGCCTAACAACCAAAAGGTTCTCACTAGCTATTTGAGTCTACTTAGGTCGGTCTTAGGCTATCAGCTGGAAGTCCATGGAGCAATACACAATTCTTGATAACTGAGACTATCAATAAGCCTTTCATGGACGCACCCAAACATATAGAGAATGATGATCACTTTATAAGGAAAAAGTGTTAGAGGGCCTCTTAGAACTTAGCCACATGCCAAACTATGAATTTTCAACCCTATGTCCCATTCCAACTTGACAGTGGGGTGATAAAGCTCTGAATGCAAGTCTCAACTCAACACTATTTAGTTAACTTGTTGAACTTATGACTATCTGGGTTAGTTGCTAACTTGATAAGGCCAAGCCACAATACAAAACATCATCAATTGACAAGTAACATCATAAGGACCTGAACAATTTAAGCCTTTGAGCCTAGCACCGAAGAGTAGACTACAAAAGGGGAGACTCTTAATCACCACTAAAAAAACATGATTATGAATAAGGAGATTTTTAGGGAGAGAAAATGACAACTAGCCAACCTATTGCATTCATCAGCATAACCTGCCCGTTGTAAGAGGAAAAGCGGGTGGATGAATAAAATGTTAAAAATCCTCCTTAGAGCTATTACACATAGAGGGGACACAGAGCACATCAGGTTGCAACAAATTTCCCATATGATAAAATCAAAATTCAAATGAAAAAGATGTCAAAAAGGATTGCTGGAATTTTGAAACCTTGTGTTGTTTGCTTTCCCACTTTTAAAGAAGCTTTCAAAACTAGACAATGGCCCAATTGATATGAAAATTTCTGGATATTTTTCCTTGGCCTCTGAAGATTTTTCCCTTTTGAGGAAATTGAATATGAGTAGATATAACTCCCGTAAATCTTCAACTGATTCTAGATTGTCCAGGCATTGTAATTTGTTTTTAAACATTCCCCATCTGGATGTCTAGTTCTCTCTTACAATATTTGTCATTCCAAATCTAAGTACATGGAATGAAAATAGACTTCTTATGATTTTACTAAAAAATAGAATTTGCATCAAGTCATAAAAGATTGAAAAAGACCCCTATGCTAGAAAGTTGCTCTATTGTTGTGTCATGTAACATGCTACCGATTAGAGATAGGTCATGGAAACTTTTAGGAATTCAAATGCAACGTAAATAATTAATGGAGTTTATTTAATATTCCTAAAGGAGAGTTAGAAACCTTCCTAAAATATCAAATTGTCCCGTTTGACAGGTGAATTCATTGAGAAAAGTTGACCACTGTGTTGAAATTAGCGTCGGGAGGTGTTACTGATTGGTTTGTGATTCTCTTGAATTGGGGTGGGGGTAAGCACAGGGGTTACTGGAGTCCTAAATTTTTATTAGCCTCCCTTTTTCAAAAATTCATATTCAACAAATGGAGAAAAATCAACCATGATGAAGGTGGCATTCACATTCAGACCTCCGATAGTTCAAGTTTCTATGCATTCTCCCTAACTCTTTTAAGTACACTGAATGGTCCACAAGTCATGAGGTTATTTTGCCTTGTTGTTTGGAAGACTCTCATTTTTAAGGTGTAGCTAAATCAAATCTCTGGTTAAAATGACATAGCTTCCTATGCTTGTTGGCTTCAGCTTTGTAAGAAGCATCGACATTTTCCATTTGAGCTTTAATTTGTCATATAACTTTTTCAGCACCTTAGCTCTCTCTTAGGCCTCAAAGCTAGCCTTATTCTCCACTTTGTAGGAGCTAGAGGGTCAACCTCAAGATTCCAATGGAGAATAGGAAATAGACTAGGTAAGAGCCTGATCATATATGACCTTCGACAAGTGTAAGCTTTTGATCCCATTGATTGAGGCTTTTAGTCATCAATCCTCCAAACAAAATAGAAAAGGTTTGATTAGTGACTTTTATTTGGCCATTGGTTTTAGCATGGCAAGTAATGCTAAATAGGAGCTTGGTTCATTGCAAACTTTCACATGCTTCTTAAAAACTAAGATAGGAATTTGGTGTCCCTATCCGATACAATACATCTAGGAAACCCATGTAGCTTAATGACTTTTTTGAAGCTTAAATGAGAAATATAAGATACAACATCAATTTTGTGATAGGGAATGAATGACCATCTAAGAGAACCCATCAACCAAAACGATCCTAGACTCATGTTCTTGTTAAGCCCTTGGCAACCCCAAAATTAAGCCCATGCTTACATACTTTTAAGGGTCATTTGGAGTAGATAGAGAACATATAACCTTTGGTAAAAGGTGTGTTGGCTCTATGGCAAATGATACAATTTTACGCCAACACCATGGACATCACTTGTCAGTCTAGGCTGATAGAAGTGCTCTTCTAAGATTTCAAAATTTTTTTTTTCATGTCGAAATGTATGCTCAATAGACCTCCATGAGATTCCCTCACAAGTCACGTAATACCCTGATTTTTAAACATAGTTAACTAAGTCTTGTTGACTGATATCATCCATAAATGATCAGCGAGCTGTGTTAAATGACTTTTATAGAGTTACCTTGTTTTATTTTTCAAAATGAAACAAAGGTAAAGAAATAAGATTTACATGTTAAAAGCAATTATTTATCTAATAAGGGTGACGTTTTTGGAATATTTTTAACCATGTCTTCAAGTGGATTTCAAATATTTTGCAGATTCAAGGGCTCCCTAAGTGACGTGACAACAAGTAAGTAAAAGAAAGGGTAAAGAATGTTTACGAAAATTGACTTTTTAACTATTATTATAATTCTTATATGTTTATATTTAATATCAATTTGATTCGATAAAAAATAAGGAGCAAACAAAGAAAAACCCTAGATGGTTAGTTCGAAGACCACACAATGGCAAAAAAAAAAAAAGGAGCACCAGAAATATTTTATAGGTAATTAATTCTTGAACTGTGGGAAGTTAGCAACATAAGCAACTAATGGATAGGGACTTTTGAAGAACGTAAGAGTCCTTGCATAATACAAGGGATTTTATAAATTTAAAAGGATATTTTAGGACAAGGGAAATTTTGAAAATTTAAGGATGTTAAGGGTAATGAAGGAATTTTATGAAAAAACAATTTCCTTGGAAGCCTCAGGAAGAACTTAGAAGAGCAAGGGCATGTTGGAGAATTAGAGGAGAACTAGCGGCGAAAGAGTAACTTTGTTGTGGAAAGAATTGGATGAAATTGTCCAAGATGAATAATTAAAGATTTGCTAAGATTTTGGAAGAGATTGATTGGTGAAATTAAAGACTAGGCACATTATGGCTAGTGCATAAGGGAGCAAGCAGTGTAAGAATAGTCTTAGTCTGCCTACTCCATTAAGCAAGCCATAAACATTCTCTTTAATCCTAGACATTCTCTCATTTCTCTCTTCTCTCATTTCTCTTCCTTTTCTCTCTTGTTGTTGCCACCACCATCGTGTGCCATCGTGCACCATAGTTGGAAAGCTTCTTCCTCTTCCCTCATCCTCTACTTGTTTGTTTTGGGAATTTTAACTTCGAAAGTGTAATTTCAAACCCTTTTTCATGCGTTTTTAATCCAATCCATATCCCTTTGGTTAAATTTTGCATGTAGTCATGGATTCGAGATAATTTAGGTGAGTACATTGTGAATATGTGAGTGAATTACACTTAAAGTGTAGTTTTTGGTCTTGTTGTATGTGGATTTGAAGAGGATTTATGGGCGTGGTGTAAGTGTGATAATCTTGATGGTTAAGTGGCTTGTATGCTGTAAAATTGAGATGATTAAGATGAATTTGTATATTAAATTTGAAAATTCGTTTGTTTTTAAGAGAAATCATGTTTATTTGAAGAAGGAAAAGAGCTAATAATGGATCTCCATCTTTTTGAACTTTATTATCTTAATTGTAGTGGAAAGTCAAATATAATGGTTTGTCTCAATTAGATTTGAATGAAGGAGTGGATGAATGATTATAAATTATGTTCAAATTTTAGAGTTTTGCATGCTCACGAATGAGATTTTAAAGGTCACCAAGCATTAAATTTAAATAAAAATAGATTGAATTATGAAGGTGGTAATTCAAGCAAAGGCCATATGTCTACTTGTAATTTAGGCACTTGAATTTGAGAATGAAAGGAAGTAATCGATTCTTATATGATGAATGATTTCCTATCATAAGTTTAGGCATACAAGGTAAAGAACGAAATGAAGAAAATAAGTTAAAGAAGTACTAAAGCTATAGAGCAAAAATGAGTCCTAGTAAGCTATGTCTTTTAAAGAGAGAAGAAAGCTTGTTCTGTTTTTCTATACTAAGTCATGAGGTAAAATAAGTATTTTGCACAAGTTATGGCTTATTAAAGAAAGGGAATAAAGCTAAAGCAAAGAAAGCCAGCAAATAAAAGTCATAAAAGTTTAAATAAATAATAAAAACTAGTTGCTTAGGCATTTCAGTCCAATGGGGAGGTCCATGAATTTAATTAAAAGGTTGTTTATTAGCAAGAGGCTTCAACGTTGGTTTTAATAAAAGTTTATTAAGGTACTTTTATTACCCGTACTTTATGTACTTGATACTAAAGTATATGAGGAATTGATGATGTTAAGAAAAGTTTATGAATATTTACAAATTCTTGGTGATCTTTTAAGAATTTTTATAAAGGAAGATCCCACTGACGACTATATTAGTAAAAAAGGGCATTCCAAATAGGATAAATCCCTAATTGAAGCTAAATATATGAATGTTCCTGATGCAGAGCAAACTACAAGGCTTTATCTACTCCTCTAAGCAAAGGCCATGATTCAAGTGGGAACAACGATGACTCTTGAAAATAGAGCTCAAGGACCTAGTTCTCCAAGATCATTGTTGATTCAGGATACCTAAAGAAGCCTAAATGTGGCTAGGAAACTAAGAGTTGTAAATAAGGAGCTTGGCTATTTTCTTCTCGATAGCCACTTCTTTAGCTAATTTTTATATTCTAGGTAGAATATCTTTCCTAATATCTGGCTGAGTTTTAAATAGGTAAATAGGTTCTGATTGTGGAAACCGATATATGGATAGATAGCATGGATGTATATTTTCCAACAATAAATAGGATCAACCTTAGATTCGAGGTATTGAGTGAGATATGGAGCTTTAACGGAACGAGGGTTAGTGCAGGTATGAAAATGCATAATTTTAATTAAGAGTTTAATTGGGCCAGCAAATGGATGATTTGGAGGCTAATCTTTTATGGGAAGTTGGTAGACACTTCTTGAAACTTCCCTAGTAAATCTCTCCTAATTTATCCACTTGGAATTCTAGGTGATACCACCATGCTATTGTATGTTTAGCAAATTCTAACTCATCTTTTATTCTAGTGGTCCCCTTTTTTATTATACAACTAGTTAGGACTTCATTGTTAATTTCCTTGTAATTCAATTAGTTAGTACAAAGCTTGGGATAGGGAGTTACACAAATACTATTCATCATTAATGGAGGCAAAGTGTGTGAGCTTATTATTGATGGAGGGAGTTGTACCAATATAGCTCATATGGCACTCATTGACAAGCTTAAATTGCCCACCAAGGTGGATCAAGCTCATCACACTGTTCACTAGGTCAAGCAACGGAGTGAGGTAACTATTTCTAAGCAAGCTATTATTTCATTTTCGGTTAATCCATATTGTGGTGAAGTGTTATGTGATGTTCTTTGCATGATATTTGTTGCTTATTATACCTTGGCTGTATGATAATCATGTGATTCATGATGGGCATGCAAATACATATGCATTCAAATGCAATGGTTTTAGTCTCATTTTTAGCCCATTACCATCACGTAAGCCTTTTAAATTTAAATCGAGGAAGGGAAGTGAGAAAAGGCCCTACATGAGTGAAACATGGGTAAAGAGACCCATTAATAAGAGCAAGCTTCTATTGACCTCACTTATCGTGGAATCAAACATAAGGAAGAAAGTAAAACCCACACGTCCTCTAGCTCAATCACTCTTAAGAGAGTTTACAGATGCAGTTCCCAATGATTTACCCTGGGGGATCCCTCCTTTGAGCGGAATTAAGCACCAAATTAATCTCCTATTCGTTGCGCCTTGCCAAACAAGTTGGCTTATAGATGTAATCTTAATGAGCGAAAGGAGCTTTAAAGATAAGGCCAAGAGTTGCTTAACCATGGGTACATTAAGGAGAGCTTGAGTCCATGTTCAGTTCCTGCCCTTTTGGTAGCTGAGAAAGATGGTACTTGGCATATATTTGTTGATTCTAGGGCCCTAAGTGACATTATCATCAAGTATCAATTTCTCATTCCTCAACTGGATGATATTCTTAATAAGTTACTTGAGTCCAAGGTCTTTTTCAAGATTGACCTTGGAAGTGGTTACCACCAAATGGGGATGAAAGAAA
>NCQT01074107.1:7404-17842 GCA_002740465.1 Stenocereus thurberi
GATATTTGGTTGTTGGACTACTTGTTAGAACCCATCGTTGCATCGCATCGAAAGAGAGATTGTCAAGTTGGGGGGACTCGAATTAAGTAATCAAAAATATTGAACTTGAATTTAGTCAAATTAGTTTGAAAGAGCGACTTTTACTTAGTTTAGGGAAATTTAGTTGATTTCGAAAGAATAGAGTAAATTTCTGTATAGGTTGCAATTCCTTGAATGAAATTAACCAATTAGAGAAAGGCACATGTTTGTCAATTTGATTCAATTCCCTTTCATAACTACAAAAATTCCCAGGCGTTTTTCCCAAATTAGGTTTAGAAACGTTTATTTACAGTTGTTAATTAAAACCACTTGAATTAGAATTTTGCTTAGCATATCTTGAGGGGATATAGCCCAATAGATCAACATAGTCTTTGTGGGATCGACCTTGATTGCTACAATGCCACCGTGCGCTTGCAGGCCTATCAAGTGTTTGACGCCGTTGTCGGGGACTAGCGTCGAATATTGGGTTTTTCCTGATAGGTTTGACTAAGCATTTTGTTTTTCATTGGAAACAAAAGCGAAAAAAATTGTAAATTAAAGAAAATGTGAGAAAGATCAATGGCAAATTTTCATTTCCCTCAATTCGAGCATGAATTATTTTAGAGATATTTTAAGCAATTAAATATTTTTTTTGCTCAATGTAGTTATTGTGTTGGTAAATGGGAAAGTTTGGACATTGTTGATGAGGGTGTGAATCGTGAAACCCGAACTCTTTAGGGTATTGGAATTTTTATGGTAAAAGTGTTGATGATGCATAGTATTTACTTGCATGGATTGCTTGGGATTCATTTGAATTTGAGAAGGCTACTATTATTTCTAAATATTCATTTCTTAATCCTTGCGCATTCTATTGTTGATCTTATTATGCTCCTTTTTGGTGTGACTTTGTAATTCCTCTGACCATACCACTAATTCGTGTCCTTATTATGCATGCGATGATTAGTCTCACTTTGTATCATCCTGCGACAATACTGATGTTATCATATCCTTACCTAACTTATCCTTTCCTTTAGCTCAGTGCATGAGGCTCAGGGAGGATGATCTTTTTGGGTTTGATGCTAGGATTGATGTTTCAGATGCATGTTTTAAGTCCAAAGATACTTTAGAGGGAGTGCATGATCTAGTTAAGACTCCTTTGGAGGGGTCGCGTGATGTGTTTACGCATGAGGAGTCTACTAGCCTTGGCTATAATAATGATCTCCCTAATCCCCTTGATCATTTTTATGTTTCCTCTATGTGTTTATTACCCTCTATTTCCCTCGAGCATTCTTTATATACGCCCATTGATAATCCTAAAATTTGTGATTCTAATGTTGATTTGGGCTATGAGGATGACTTGTTTAATGTGCTTGGTGGGAATGATGATGATTATGTGTCATTAGGTTACTTTACAGGGTATGATCCCTCCATTGACCCTTATCGTGTATGCCTGGAGGACTTGCTGAGGAAAGTCAAGTGGACTACATTCTTTAATCCTTCCTATGATTTTTCTAAGGCTATTGATAAGGTCAAGAGGATATTAGTTGTCTTTGGTGTGATTTTTGTTATTTCCTATTACCTTTTATTTTCTGAACTATGGTCTCAAGATTTTGATAAGCTCCTGCGTACCTTGGTGACGTCTGATTTAATGCGCCAAGTCTTGAAGTCGTGATGAAGGGGCTGATGCTCCATGTCCCTCAGTTATTACGAGGCCGCATAGCGTTGGTGCACTATGCTCCTAACTTGGTGAGATTGTTATATTTTGTTTTTTCCCCTTCTCTATGTTTCTTTACTTTGAATAATAATGATTTATCTAAGCATGGCGGAAGGGTAGTTCTATGTTTTTCTATTTTGGTTATTAGCTTGCATACAAGCCAAAGCATATAGTTTTAGGTTTCCTTTTTGTTTGCAAGTTGCATTTTAGGTTTGCATATAGGATTGCATGTAGAGATGGTGTGGATTAGTTTGAGATAACCTCCAATGATGCTTTTGTTTAAGAAAGATAGCTTTCATGAGCTTGAGTATCTTTTGATGCGTAATCCCTTTTTGTGCTAAACTTTTTGAAGTTTTTGTGAATATTTCTTGTTTTGACCCTTGTCTTGATTAAGAACTATGTTACTTCCTTGGAGTCTTTAGCACTAATGCTTGTACATTGGAATTACTTTATGAGCTTAATGCGACTTTGGTAGATATCCTGTGAGAGTTTGAGCCTTATTTGGACTAATAGATCATATTTAGTGTTATGTTTTTTTCATGTGTGTGACTCTTCCATGTTGCATCTCTAGAACTTGCCTAGATTCTTGTTCAAAACCACATTAGCATGTGTATATTTGATGATATGATAGAGGCATTTCTTTCTTCATTTATTTCAGTCACATACTTAAATAGCCTACCCTTGTATTACATGTTTATTCCCTTTGCTAACCCCTTTGAGCCTATATCCATCTTTGTTGTGATCCCTTCATATTATTCCTTGGCCAAACACATATTTCTACTTTAATCCAAGTCTAGGGAGCATCACTTCATCTATGTAGTTGGTGATTTTGGGAGTAATTGAGTTTTAAGGTGGCTTTGGTATGTTGGTTTGTTGAGGAATTGATGATACCGATCATTTGCTTTGGTTCCTGCGTGTTTGGGTTGTGTATGTATATATATTTGGTTGTGAGTTGATAGTTAGTGATCCTATGCCTTTCAGTAATGCACTTTTCCTTTCATTTCCCGAAAAAGAAAAAAACATAAAAGAAAAAAAGGGGTAGAAGAAGAAAAAGTATAAGAAGAAAAAAATCATGTTGCAAAAAAAAAAAAACAAACAGAAAGAAGAGGAAAAAAAGAAAATCGTAGGGAAAAAAAAATCGAATGAATAAGTCTTTGGCATTGGATACATATATAGCTTGATTTCTTTCTTTTCAACTCATTTTCGACTTAATTGAGTGGGGTATGTTCATTGTATTTTGAGGTTTGGAGTGTTGGTAAACTTCATAGTTGTTTGGTGTTCTATTGGTTGCTCCATAGTCACTTGACTAAGTAGCTCTACACTGCTAAAATTCATTTGTCCACTCCTTTCTCTTAGCCTTCTAGGCCACATTACAACCCTATTAATGTCCTCTTGATTACCTTGTACACATTACTTTTTAGTGGTAGAGAATTTACGAGTCTTGTCAAGCCTACGGTAGATTGCATCTTTAGAATGACTCTTGAGTGAACCTATCTTATATTTCAAACACATGAGTGGGAGTGTCCCACCCTTCCCAAAAGTTTGGTTCTACCGGTCCATTTGGTTCTATACAATTCCACGTGCTTGCATGACATGCTTTGTGGTTCTTTGGGGGTGATCAAGTTTGATATTGAGCTTGTGATCTTATACTCCTTCGAAAACTTTCTCCTCCTCCTAATTTTGAAATATTTTGTGCGCTATTTAGGTTGCTGTTGGCTGGCATTCTTGCTTGTGATATGTCATGACTTGCCTACTTTAAGGAGGTTATTATGTTTTGAGTCCTAGATGCTTTTTCCCTCGTCGGTTTTATCTTGTGTTTGCTTGAGGACAAGCAACAGTTCAAGCATGGGGGAGTTTGATAAGTGCTCAACACGTATATCATTCTAGGACTATTTTGTGTCGTCTTTAGGAGAATATTGTACTTTAAGTTATTATTTATACTCCTATTCTCGATTTATGCTTGGGTATGGTTACTTGATGTTTTTGTAGGATTTTAGGCCTTCTCACCCACTATTTCACCCTATATGAGTGTATTTTTGACTCTCCACGGATGCCCCTGAGTTGCCATGTCCGTGGAAGAGAGAAGGAACAGACAAATGACGAGCCAGCGCTGACCGCGGTCGGCCCGTGGTGGATACCGCGGTCTGTGGCAAACCTGTAATAGTTGGCCTCTTCGTTTTCCCTCACTGTGCGGCTGAGAACGTCTGAGCTTTTCTATAAATATTCGTCCGTCAAGCCACACCTCGAGCAATCCCAATCATCTCCCCTCATTCCATTTTCCTCTGTTCCATTCCATTCTAGTTAGATTAGGATAAGTTTAGATTAGAGAGAGAGATAGAGAGATAAAGTTGAAGTGAAGACTCGCAAGAATTCCATCTCGGGTTTGCACGACGGTTCAAGCGTGATTTTTGGCTGAGTAATTCTTCTCTGTTCTATTCTCTTTCCTCTTTAGATTTATCATTTCAGAGTAGTTAGTTGTTTATTCTATGATCATGTGTGAGTAGCTTACTTTTGTCTAGGGATTCAGTAGTTTTTGGAGGTGTGGTTGGATCATGTTTTGGTTCATTCAATTGTGCTTATTTTCATAATTGGTTTGATTTCATTCTATCAAGTGTTATTTATGTTGGGAGTGGATTTGTGGCTAAAGTTTGCTTGCTTACTTAAAACAATCGAGTGAACATTCGAAAGACGACATCTGGTTGCTGAATTGCTCATATCATTGCGTCGCCTCGAAAGAGAGATTGTTAAGTTAGGAGGACTCGAATTAAGTAATCAAAAATATTAGACTTGAATTAAGTCAAATTAGTCCTAAAGAGCGACTTTTGCTTAGTTCAGGGAAATTTAGTTGATTTCGAAAGAATTGACTAAATTTCTGTATAGATTGCAATTCCTTAAAATTAACCAATTAGAGAAAGGCACATGTTTATCAATTTGATTCAATTCCCTTTCATAACTTCAATTTGCTTCAATTCCCTTTCATAACTACAAAAATTCTTAGGCATTTTTCCCATATTTGATTTAGAAAAGTTTATTTGCAGCTATTAACCAAAACCACTTGAATTGGAATTTTGCTTAGCATATCTTGAAGGGATATAGCCCAATAGATAACCTAATATCTGTGAAATTGACCTTGATTGCTACAACGCCACCGTGCGCTTGCGGGTCTATCAAGTTTTTGGCACCCTTGTCGAGGACTAGTGTCGAATATTGGTTTTTTTCTGATAGATTTGACTAAGTATTTTGTTTTTCTTTGGAAAAAAAAGCCAAAAAAAATCACAAATTAAAGCAAATTTGAGAAACATCAATGGCAATTTTCAATTTTTCCTAATTCGAGTATGAATTATTTTGAAGGTATTTTAAGTGATTAAATGTTTTTCTTACTCAATGTAGTTATTGTGTTGGTAAATGGGAAAGTTTGGACAATGTTGATGAAGGTGTGAATAGTAAAATCTAAACTCTTTTAGGCTATTGGGATTTTCAAGGTAAAAGTGTTGATGAGGGATGGTATTTGCTTGATTGGATTACTTGGGATTCATTTGAATTTGAGAAGGCTACTATTATTTCTAAATATTCATTTCTTGATCCCTGCGCATTCTACTGTCGATCTTATTATGCTCCTTTTTGGGGTGACTTGTGTAATTCTTCTGACCATGCTACTAATTCGTGTCCTTCTTATGCATGTTACGATCAGTCTGACTTTGTATCACCCTGGGACAACACTGATGTTGTTATATCCTTGCCTGACTCATCCTTTCCTTTAGCTCAGTGCACGAGGCTCGGGGAGGATGATCTTTTTGGGTTTGATGCTAGGATTTATGTTTCAGATGCATGTTTTAAGTACGAAGATACTTTAGAGGAGGTGCATGATCTAGTTAAGGCTCCTTTGGAGGGATCGCATGATGTGTTTATGCATGAGGAGTCTACTAGCCTTGGTTGTAATAATGATCTCCCTAATCTCCTTGATCATTTTCATATTTCCCCTATGTGTTCATTACCCTTTATTTCCCTCGAGTATTCTTTAGATGCACCCATTGATAATCCTAAGATTTGTGATTCTAATGTTTATTTGGGCTATGAGGATGACCTGTTTAATGTGCTTGGTGGGAATGATAATGATTATGCATCCTTAAGTTATTTTAGAGGGTGTGATCCCTCCATTGACCCTTATTATGTATGACTAGAGGACTTGCCTAGAAAAATCATGTGGAGTACATTCTTTAATCCTTCCTATGATTTTTCTAAGGCTATTAATACGGCTAAGAGGATATTGGTTGTCTTTGGTGTGATTTTTGTTATTTCCTCTTACCTTTTATTTTCTGAACTATGGTCTCAGGAGTTTGATAAGCTCCTGCGTACCTGGGCGATGTCTGATTTAATGCTGCCGAGTCTTGAGGTCATGATGGAGTGGCTGACGCTCCATGTGTCCTAGTTATTACGAGGCTGCATAGCTTAGGTGCACTCTGCACCTAACCTGGTGAGATCGTATATTTTGTTTTCCTGTCCCTTCCCTAAGTTTCTTCACTTTGAATAATAATGATTTATCTAAGTATGGGAAAGGGTAGTTTTATGTTTTCTATTTGGGTTATTAGCTTGCATACATGCTAGAGCATATAGTTTTAGGTTTCCTTTTTGTTTGTATTAGTGTTTCGCATTTAGTTGCATTTTAGGTTTGCATATAGGATTGCATGTAGAGATGGTGTGGATTAGTTTGAGATAACCTCCAATGATGCTTTTGTTTAGGAAAGATAGCTTTCATGAGTTTGAGTATCTTTTGATGTGTAATCCCTTTTGGCGCTAAACTTTTTGAAGTTTTTGTGAATATTTCTTATTTTGACCCTTGTCTTGATTAAGAACTATGTTACTCCCTTGGAGTCCTTAGCACTAATGTTTGTACATTGAAATTACTTTATGAGCTTAATGTGACTTTGGTAGATATCCAGTGAGAGTTTGAGCCTTACTTGGACTAATAGATCATATTTAGTCTCATGTTTCTTTCATCTGTGTGACTCTTCCATGTTGCATCTCTAGAACTTGCCCAGATTCTTGTTTAAAACCACATTAGCATGTGCATATTTGATAATATGATAGAGGCAATTCTTTCTTCATTTATTTTAGTCACATAGTTAAATAGCCTACCCCTGTATTACATGTTTATTCCCTTTGCTAGCCCCGTTGAGCCTATATCCGTCTTTGTTGTGATCCCTTCATATTAGCCCTTGGCCAAACACATGTTTCTACCTTTAAGCCAAGTCTAGGGAGCATCACTTTATCTACGTAGTTGGTATTTTTGGAGTAATTGAGTTTTACGATGGCTTTAGTATGTTGGTTTGTTGAGGGATTGATGATACTGATCATTTGCTTTGGTTCCCTCATGTTTGGGTTGTGTATGTATATATATTTGATTGTGAGTTAATAGTTTGTGATCCCATGCTTTTCAATAATGCAATTTTCCTTTCATTTCCCAAAAAAGAAAAAAAATATAAAAGAAAAAAAAGGGTTAGAAGAAGAAAAAGTATAAGAAGAAAAAAATCATGTTGCAAAAAAAAAAAAAAAAACAGAAAAAAGAGGGAAAAAAAAGAAAATCGTAGAAAGAAAAACTGAATGAATAAGTGTTTGGCATTGGATATGTATATAGCTTGATTTCTTTCTTTTTCAACTCATTTTCTACTTAATTGAGTGGGGTATATTCATTGTATTTTGAGGTTTGGAGTGTTGGTAAACTTCATAGTTGCTTAGTGTTCTATTGGTTGCTCCATAATCACTTGGCTAAGTAGCTCCACATTACCCAAATTCATTTGTCTACTCCTTTCCCTTAACCTTCTAGCCCACATTACATATTAAAGTCCTCTTGATTGCCTTGTGCACATGGCTTTTTAGTGTTAGAGAATTTGCGAGTCTTGTCAAGCCTATGGTAGATTGCATCTTTGGAATGGCTCATGAGTGAACCTATCTTATATTTCAAACACATAAGTGGGAATGTTTCACATTTTCCAAAAGTGTGGTTCTACCGATCCATTTGCCTCTATACAATTCCATGTGCTTGCATGACATGTTTTGTGGTTCTTTCGGGGTGATCGAGTTTGATATTGAGCTCGTGGTCTGATACTTCTTTCAAAACTTTCTCCTCCTCCTAATTTTGAAATATTTTGTGCACTATTTAGCGTTGTCGTTGACTGGTATTCTTGCTTGTAATATGCTATGACTTGCCTACTTTAAGGAGATTATTATGTTTTGAGTCCTTGATGTTTTTCCCCTCGTTGATTTTATGTAGTGTTTGCTTGAGGACAAGCAACAGTTTAAGCATCGGGGAGTTTAATAAGTGCTCAACACGTATATCATTCTAGGGCTATTTTGTGTTGTCTTTAGGAGAATATTATACTTATAAGTTATTATTTATACTCCTATTCTCGATTTATGCTTGGATATGGTTGTTCGATGTCTTTTGTAGGATTTTAGGCCTTCTCACCCACCATTTGACCCTATATGAGTGTATTTTTGACTCTCCATGGATGCCCCTGTGTTGCCATGCCGGTGGAAGAGATGAGGAACAGATGAATGACGAACCAGCCCAGACCACTGTCGGCTCGTGGTGGATGCCGTGGCCCGCGGTAGGCCAGTAATAACTGGCTTCTTCGTTTTCCCTCATCGTGTGGCTGAGAACGTCCGAGCTTTTCTATAAATACTTGTCCCTCGAGCAGCAGAAAACACACCTCGAGCAATCTCAATCATCTCCCCTCATTCCATTTTCCTCTGTTCCACTTCATTCTAGTTAGATTAGGATTAGTTTAGACTAGAGAGAGACAGAGGGAGAGATAGATAGAGTTGAAGTGAAGACTTACAAGGATTCCATCTCGGGTTTGCACGATGGTTCAAGCATGATTTTTAGCTGAGTAATTCTTCTCTGTTATGTTCTCTTTCCTCTTTAGATTTATCATTTTAGTGTAGTTAGTTGTTTATTCTGTGATCATATGTGAGTAGTTTACTTTTATCTAGGAATTCAGTAGTTTTTGGAGGTGTAGTTGGTTCATATTTTAGTTTATTCAATTGTGCTTGTTTTCATGATTGGTTTGATTTCGTTCTATCAAGTGTCATTTATGTTGGGAGTGGATTTATGGCCAAAGTTTGCTTACTTACTTGAAACAGTCAAGTGAACATTCAGAAGACGATATTTGATTGTTGGACTACTTGTTAGAACCTACCATTGCACCGCCTCGAAAGAGAGATCGTCAAGTTAGGAGCACTTGAATTAAGTAATCAAAAATATTAAACTTGAATTAAGTTAAATTAGTTTGAAAGAGCGACTTTTGCTTAGTTTAGGCAATTTAATTGATTTCGAAAGAATAGACTAAATTTTTGTATAGATTACAATTCCTTGAAATTAACCAATTTAGAGAAAGGCACATGTTTTTCAATTTGATTCAATTCCTTTTCATAACTATAAAAATTCTTAGGAATTTTTCCCATATTTGATTTAGAAAAGTTTATTTGCAGTTGTTAATCAAAACCACTTGAATTAGAATTTTACTTAGGATATCTTGAAGGAGATATAGCTCAATAGATCAACCTAGTCTCTATGGGATCGACCTTGATTACTACAACGCCACTGTGTGCTTGCGGCAAGCCCACAGTGGCGCTGTAGTAATCAAGGTCGATCACACAGAGACTAGGTTTATCTATTGGGTTATATCCCCTCAAGATATGCTAAGCAAAATTCTAACTCAAGTGGTTTTGATTAACAACTGCAAATAAACTTTTCTAAATCAAATATGATAAAAACACCTAGGAATTTTCATAGTTATGAAAAAGAATTGAATCAAATTGATAAACATGTGCCTTTCTCTAATTGGTTAATTTTGAGGAATTACAATCTATACAGAAATTCAGCCTATTCTTTCGAAATCAACCAAATTTGTCTAAACTAAGCAAAAGTTGCAGTTTTGAACTAATTTACCCAAAGAAAGCTCAAAATTTCGCGGGATATCTACCAAAGTTGCATTAAGCTCATAAATTAATTTCAATGTACAAACATTAGTGCAAAAAGACTCCAAGGGACTAATATAGTTCTCAATCAAGACAAGGATCAAAATAAGAAATATTTATAAAACCGTCAAAAAGTTTAACACCAAAGGGGATTATACATCAAAAGCTACTCAAGCTTATGAAAGCTATCTTTCCTAAACAAAAACATCATTGGAGGTTATCTCAAATCAATCCACACCATCTCCACATGCAATCCTATATGCAAACCTAAAATGCAACTAAATACGAAACACTAATGCAAACAAAAAGGAAACCTAAAACTATATGCTCTGGCATGTATGCAAGCTAATAACCAAAGTAGAAAAACATGGAACTACCCTTCCCCTGTGCTTAGATAGATCATTATTATTCAAAGTAAAGAAACTTAGAGAAGGAAAAGAAAAACAAAATATAATGATCTCACCAGGTTAGGTGCAGAGTGCATCTAAGCTATGCGACCTCGTAATAACCGGGGCACATGGAGCATCAGCCACTCCATGACGACTTTAAGACTTGGCGCATTAAATCAGACATCGCCAAGGTATGCAAGAGCTTATCAAACTCATGAGACCACAGTTCAGAAAATAAAAGATAAGAGGAAATAACAAAAATCACACCAAAGACAACTAATGTCCTCTTAACCTTATTAATAGCCTTAAAAAAATCATAGGAAGGATTAAAGAATGT
>NCQT01074112.1:12308-25002 GCA_002740465.1 Stenocereus thurberi
GCTCTAAACCATGCCATTTTGTAGTCTAGGAACTTGAAATGTTGAAGTTGGAAATGGACTTAGAGTTTTTTATATTCAAAAGGGGACGAACCCCATTCTTTGGACGATAAAATCTTGAGAATCCGAAATTTGGAATAAAGAACTTTTCCTTTGTAATATTTAATATGCTCGATTTGAGCTGGTTTGGCTTCGAGGAGGATAAGCTCATGGAATCTGCGAGTTTTGAGTAAATCGGCTTTACGAGACTTTGTTAGCTGGAGAACAGTGTTGGGATTTAAAGTTTTAGAGTTTGAACAAGCTGTTGTTTAGGAAAATGAGTAACGTTTATGAATTTAAATTTTGACTTTGAAAAGTAGGAAGATGAAGATTGGGGTTTTGATAAAACCTATAAGTGAGAAGCTTGAGACATTCACGTCATATGAGGGGCAAATTTCACAACTTGGTTGTATGCTAGAGGTCGAAATTTAGTAAGACTTTCATATTGATTTTGAATCTTGATTTCAAAATGAGTTTGTATCTGAGTTTGGCTCTTAGATTTGATAGCAATGCCCTAAATAGTGGGAACATAAGATTGAGTTTGCTTACCCATGTCTGGGTTTGGTTCCATCTGAAATAGAGACATTGGAGTAAGTTGCTTAGAAGAANTCTACTAGTGAGAAAATGGGTTGAGGAAATTCCCTTGAAAATTTTTGAATAATAAAAATTGAATGTGAAAAATAATATTTTTGAATATTGCTTAAAATTAGTTTTAAGGTTGTGAAATTCTTCTTAATAGTTAAGTTTGAGGTCCTTCCTGATGCATATGCTATGAATGAGTGTAGATCCTAACAGTTGAATGCAAATTTCTATTTGAGCATGCATAAAATTTATGTAAGTGGAGCATAATTAAAGGAATATGATAGGGATAGTTATTGATTTTTAAAGGATAACATAGTAATGTGTTTTTGAAAAATTTAAATAAAAGGCGATAAAATTGAACAATATGAATAATTTATGAAATATGTCTATTATCTATATTATTTCATAGTAGGCTAATGCCCTTTTGGTTATTTTAAGATTTTGATTTTAATTGTATTAATATCTTAGCTCTGTCTAGTAAGGTACAAATTTCTTGAGTTCTTTCTTGAAGAGAAGGAGTTTGCATCAATTCAAAGAGAGTCATTAATTTTAGGGTATATGACCTTTTAGTTTCCTAGGCTAAGCTAAGAAGCGTTTCATCAATGTCTTTTAATAATTTGAACATGGTGTCTTTATCCTTTTGTATAGGATCAAGTCTGCTTATTATTACAATCGCTCCTTGCTTCAGGATGTATTTTTCATGGATTTTGATCATATTGATGTGCTTAGAAGGAATTGAATCTTCTGGAATGATAAATTTTTGAAAGAAATATTATCTTCTATAATAGAGGTATGAATATCACTTCAATCTGCCTTGAAAGGATAGATTTAAGGAATAAAAGGACTGCGAAGAATAACCTTTTGTCTTATATTTTTTACTAGAATAAATGAATTATTGAAACAATAATTTTTATGACAAATACAAATATTGGATAATTTGTATTGAATTTGTAATGGATTTCCATAGCACTAAGAGGTTGTTCTAATGTTTTTTCATAATATTGGGATGGAGTTACCTCTTCTTTGATGCAATTTTGGTGTGCACCATTGTCAAGGAGTTCTATTATTTTTAGTTCAAAATTATCTTGAACTTTAGGGCAATATGGATATACCATTTTTTGAAATTAATTTGATTGACGGTTGACAAGGATTTAGAATTTAATTTTCTTTGATTTAGGATTTGAGGAATATATAAGTGTTTTGATGAGCAAGGGTATCTTTGAATATTTTCTTTTAAATTTTGGGATTGTTTATTTCTAATGTTTTTCTTTTATTGCTCACATGCCCTGTTTTGTCATATTCAAGGCATATCATTTTCCTATATATTTTTTGTTTTGAATATGACTTTTCAGGACCTCAATAGGATATTTTTGAATTTATTCTTGTGATAAACAAAGTCTTTAATTTTGGAAATTTCTTGGATTTACTTTTGATAATTCAGATATGATTTGACTTATCTTAAGCATTTGACATTGATTCATAAATTTTTGAAGGATTTGTAAGGGATGATTTATGAATGCAAAGTGTTTAGGATTTATCACTAATTATCATAATTTGCACCTAAATATACTTTGCAAAAGGTACTTTCTGGCGAGGAAAATTTCAGCCGCATCTTAGCCAAGACCTTAGGACCATCATTTATAAACTACTCATTAAAAAAAAAAAAAATAGCAAGCAAACCTCTCCCTCTTTCACTCTCTCTCCATGGCAGGGGCTGGGAAAGCAGGGCAGCAGCCCCTACCCAGCTTCCCGCCACCACCACCAACCTTTCGTTGCCCCCCAGTCACTATCCCAGCTACCAGCAACCACCTGGGAGTCCCCCACAGCCCCGACAGCCCCTCTGCCCAAGCACAGCCCCAACCCCTTCGTTCAAGCATCCAAGTGACCTCAACCTGTGGAATTTTTTTGAGTTTTATTGACTGTTTAAGTTATGGCTTATGTTTATATGAACCAAGTGATGGCTATTATGCAATTTTTATTGAGTTTAGTGATGTTTAAAGTTGTGGGTGATGAATTGAAAGTGTGAACAAATGAGTTGAACCAGGGAAGTTGAATCCAAGCTTGCTTGTTTCATTTGTTGTGATTTTAATATGGGTTATGTATATGAGGCCTTAAATGATATTTTAATATCTGGTTGTGTTGTTTTGGATGCTTAATTGAGATGGCCATAACCTAGGGCTTTATGTTTATACATGCATTATGGATATTTTTTGAATTTTTGCTACAGTCACCCACTGTCTGAATTACTAGGAATAATTAACTTGCCCAAAATTTGTGAAACTTTTACTGTAGGTACTAGATGATATTGTGCAATTTCAGGCAAAATTTCGTGAATTTTGGAGATGAACTTTATGAGTTATGAATTTTTGAAGTGAAATGCTCTGCTTTGGCGCGAATTGGGCTGTTATTCCAATTTCTGTGCAGCGTATACTCAGAGAAAATTTCTAAAAATTTTACTATAGATTATCCATATTATTTTGGAATTTTCTATAAGATTTCATGAATTTTGGTTGAGTAGTTTGAGTTTGGTGATTTTTGAAAGTATTTTGAGTAATTGCATAAAGAGCAATGATAAAGATTGAGTGAGATTGATCATGCACTCATTTTGTGTATTTTGGGCCAAGCAGGGTCATTTAAGGGGGGAAACAAATGTTTATGGCCTTGAATGGGGCATTTAACTTGATTATGGAGAGAAAAGAAGATAAGTATGTATTGTGGGAGTATATTTATGAGTTATGGACTTTACAAAGAAAAATACCAAGTTTAGTGAGTTTAAGAGCTTCTATGGTTTTCAATGACTCATTTGGGGTGGAAAACTATGTTTGATGGTCTTTTGAATGAAATATGAGAAGTGCGGAGAGTAATGATTCATAAATCATGTTTATCGGAGCAAACAAGCATCATTTATTCCATCTTGAACCAAGTTATACCTCTTTTGGCCTCACACTATCAAGTAGTGGGCCAATCCAATGTAGTCCATGTCAATTTAGTGTACTCAGTGTTATCTTGAACCAATTTGTACTTCAGTCGACTCTAAAACTAATATTAATCGCCTATTTCAGAAAGATGAAAAAAATCAATCTTCCATTGACAACCATTATGACCTTCTCTAGTTTTGGTCTCATTGTGGTTTATTCTTTCACTTACTTTGTATCAGATTTAATGACTTTTATTTATTCAGTTTTAAAGTTATATCAAATTACTTAAGTTATGTATATCATTTAAGTATTTGCTAACTATTGCAGTTGCATTAATTACTCAATTTCTATCGAAGTTATTTAAGTATATGAGTGAATATAATTTACTGACTATACATACCTGCCATTGTATGAGCAGTGTTAAGGTTTAGCTTATCGTTCCCCCGTTATGCATAAGTCTTATCAAGTCACAACATGTTTATCAAGTCGACAACATGTTTTGCAAGTCAGATTACATTCTAAAGATCCTAGGTACGTTCATTGCCTGTATCTTTAGAAATCAGAGTGTATTTATCAACGTTATCACGTTTTGATAAGTACATCAATGAATCAATTTATACAGTGATTTATCATTTAATTAGTGACCCCACCCATTATCATCTATAGGGCATTTGCCCTCCAATTACTCACACTCCTTCAGGCCAAATCGACCGATCTGCTTGGCAGGTGTACACCTATCCATAGATCTTAACAGTTACAAGGGGCTCGTTGCTAGATAATAATCAACAATGTAGTTTCACATTTCTCGCTCACTATTTTAACTTAAAATGTATTGTAAAGGAGGCCCAAGCAATGTTTAAGGTTATTTTACAATACAGTAACATATATACTGAGCTTTGGCTCACCAATCGAAATATTTTTATGTTTTGTTTTAGGCATGCACATGAGTTGCTTTATTCTACCAAGCCAATTGAAGAAATCGAGGGTCCAAGGATATCTGGATGGGTTCAGAGTGGTGGTTGTTCATATTATTTAGAGACCATTGGATAAGCACTTCAGTAGATAGTGATGCAAGTTTATGGTGACGTCAACTTTAAGTTGGTTAGTCATTACTTGTATATGATTGGATGAAGTTTGAAGATGTATACAAGTGACGCATGTTATATCCAGTCATGATATATAGAGCCTTGTCTTTTGGGAAGGCGATTATGCCCTATTCATTGGGTTTATCAGTTGCAACAGAGATTGTGGAGATGAACAGTACATAGGTACAGTGGGGTTGTTTCCGTTTTGGTATCAGAGCCAGGGTTATGAGGTTATTTTAATGGGATTATGAAGTATGAATGGGAGTTGTACCCGAACCTGAAAAACCCGCCCCGAACCCGCCTATTTATAACGGGCATGGGTATGAAAAATCGAAAAAACTGGGTCTGAGGCGTGTACTCTGAAAACGGTATGGGTATGGGTATAGGTTTGGGTATAGGCATCATCCGCCCCATACCCATACCCGCCCTATACTTGAATTTTTTGGGGGATAAATAAATTGTTGAATAAAATTTTGAGCTTTGAACATTGGAAATTCGTGAAAAAAAGAGCTAATACCCCAACTCAACCCCAGTAATGCAATCTATTCATTTGTGTCGCTGCTATACTTTTATGAATTTCTTCAGCTAAAAGAAATTATCGTACCCAATGAGTATCCATATATACCCGAATAAAATCCAAAATACCCGACATACCCGATGGGTATGGGTATGGGAATAAATTTTGAAAACCCGATGGGTATGAGTGTGGGCGTGGGTATGGGGATGACTTTTAAAAATCGATATGGGTGCGGGTATAACTCTACCCGCCCCTTACCCGCCCCATGTCCATCCCTAGATCGGAGGTTGATAAGATGAGTTCGTTAGAGCTATTATAGCATGGTTAGAGATTTGAGGCGCCAAAATCGAGGTTTACGCCTTTCATATTCATCTTTTATGTTTGTGTGGTCGATAGATCCTTCTATGGTGCATAGGATGTTGCGTACTGCTGTGACCACCCATGTTTCTTTACTACACGCTAGCATGGTAGTCGACTTGTATGACCTCTATTGCGAGTTTCATAGCCACAGTTGTGGTCCACACCTCCATAGACAGTTGTGGTCAGTACCAAAAGTTGCCCCTTGGATTTCGTTATTAACGCTATAGTGTTTCAATAAGGTTTATCTAGATCGAGATAATCTAGGGGTAATCCCCGTAAGATATAAGAGCATACTTAACATTGGGGTATCATACAGTGCAAGAGATGAATCCTTTTGTGTATAATCTTAGTTTAACTGTTCCAGTATTGGATTATGTATACCTTCCCCAGACAAGGGAAGGGTTTGCTAAGGGCCACATCAGGACAGGGAGTTATGTCAACTAGACTTTACCATAGTAATTATGTACGAGCACTTGGGCATCTATTACCAAGCCAACAGGAGTGGAAGACTCAATGTTATTACATTTTGGCAAGCATATCAATGATTACAGGGAACCAATGTAGAGAGCATAGCAACATTACAAGGGTACAAGGTGGGAAATAAGTGAGATACTAAGGTGGTGGAACTATTCCAGTATTAAGACCAATGGAAGTAACTTCCAAAGTATTCATTTTAACAAGAGTTTCCATGGGGGTATGTATGATGTAAGGGAAAGAACATGAAGAAGTGATATGTATGTACACTTGTTACGTGCACTTTGCTAGTATGCACATCATACTCTTACGGGATCTTTGTAGATGTAGTACGTACTTTAGTTGTGAGTTATTCAAGGGCCCAGTATTGGGTGATGTAGAGAATTGGAGAAGTATGACAGACCATATCCTTTATTACTTGAATCTTGTGTATTTAACCATGTTTGCTTGCCAGCTTCCGCTATAGTATTCTCCATAAGAAACAATGATATAGAGACCAATTGGAGAGAATATGAGATTAGATTGCATTGTTTAGAATTGTACCAGTTTAGCTTAACTCATGACACGGCAGCAAAGTTACAGAGCGAGTGGAGCACATGAGGTTCTAGTTTAGTCTAACACGTGGGTAACTTTTCTTATAAGCAACTCAAACCCAAACACTCATGATCATTTACCTCGCTGGTTATATAATGAAGCCTATAATGATCCCTAGTGTGCGTGCTTGTGTAATTTGCAGTTTTCCCAATAATATTTGATCCTCTCTGCTTATAGTTCAGTCATTACTATGTTCATATTTCACTGTTGCATACTCTAACCCCTTGTTCCTATTCGCTTATTATTTGTAAAGCCTCCTATCTTATGACCTCAACAGAGTTCAACAGAGCTAAGGATTTAAGGGTCATTGTGAGCTATAAGGTGTTTATGAGCTATGCTGTACCAGTTGAATGAGCTGTTGGCTATAAGTTAATATGTATGGATGCATATTTTCATTTATTTAGGAGTTGTATTATATGTTCATTTCTCTTATTTGTTCAAATCTTGTAATTGTGTACTCCAGGTGTGTAAACCTTTGAGTTATGAACTGCAGCATGTGGCCGTTGAGCTATTGAAATGTTTCTGTCCATTTCAAGTATCTATTATAAGTCCTGAAGCTTGGATTTGGTCAGTTGTAGGCGAAACTCTGTCCATTTTGTCCTAGGATGTAAGGGTTTCACTGAGGCACATTATCATATTTAATGTCGAATACAGTGATGTTTAAAACTCAATGTGGGGCTGCCTTTTGCACCTTCCTAAGAGATTATTACACTGTCAGGGTACATGTACCCCTTTAGATAGGAAAAATGCTTTGTGGGGCTATATCTTCGGGTTGAATCAATATGTGGTGGACATTACAATGAGTACTTATGTTTGTTGATGACAGTTTAGTCGCTTATAGTACGTTACTCGACATTATATGTACCCCTCTCGATAGGAAAAATGCCTTGTGGGGCTATATCTTTGGGTTGAATCAATATGCGATGGACATTATAATGAGTACTTATATCTGTTGATGACAGTTTAGTAGCTTATGGTATGTTACTCGATACTATATGGGTTATACGTAGTGTGACAAGTTGTCATGCAAAGGGAATATTTGTTTTTGTCACTAGGACCTTACATTGGCAATGCTCCTATTACATTTAGTCATTGACTTACCTTTGCCCTAGCCTTTGGATTGTTCAGGGTATCATTTCATTGCTCATAGCACTCACTTGCTCTATAGTAGTTCTTTGTCTAGAGCATTTGCTTTAAGGGCTGCATCTGACATCTAAACCATGCCAAGTATTACTTATCTTTTGTAAGAATGCTTTTTCATATACTATTTCTCGTAATGGTTGTTTGCTTTAATCAAAGATCTGCTTCTATCTAGTATTGTTTAATTTCTCTCTCCATTCCAAGCCCCAAAAGGACAAGTACTTTTTTTTTCTAGCATGACCTTTTATGTTCTTGCAAACTCATTGTTAAGTCTGGAACATGGTTTTTTTTTGGGTTCAATTCTAAACAGTTGTCAATATTCTGATACTATTGACTGTTATCATCTTTTATTTGTTCTCCTGGGAGCGTACTCATGCATTATCTTATATCTCTTTTATACATTGTTGAATACCTATATCACATTCATTTTTGAGAGCGTGTTCACACATATACCTTATACTCCATTTATGTGTAATGATAAGCTCGTATGACTCGCTCTGTATTCATAAGGTGATTTATCTCTTGTTGGTGTGGGTGATTATTATAATCCTCTTATTCTCCTTATTTTGAACTTCAACTCCCACAAATATATCTTACATGCTCATAAGTAAACTCCAGCTATTCTATTCAATCTTATTGCAGGACTTAAGCTAGTATCATATAAGCAAAGGCACATTTCTAACGAAACTTGTTCAATCTATTTACTTGTCCATTGGTACTTTGCTCGTCTAATATATTGATCTATCCATTGTACTTTACCGGTCCAATATATTGATCTATTTATTGCACTTGCAATTCTCACACCTGTATTTTATATCCTCATAAGTATACTTCAGTAATCCTTATTTAATCTTATTGCCGTACTTGACTTGGCTCCATATGAGCAAAGGCATGTTCCCACTACAACCTATTCAATCCATTTATCTATTCATTAGACCTTGCTTATTCAAGCTATTTATTTATCCATTGTACCTTGTTTATCCAATATATTTCTCTATTTGTTGCATTTTGTTTGACCACTCTCTCAATTATATTTATCCTATCAATGGTATCCAGAAAGTCACCCGGTTGGATCTTAGTTGCTGGCCATTTTATTTTTTTAAATCATCAGCTAAACTCGAAGGTAACTAAGCCATCTTTTTTCTTGGATAACTATGTTTTGGATCCTTTATAATCAATATTTATGAACCATGATTCTTGTGGTATTATGTTTTAGAATTCTGGATACACTCATGGTTATCTTTATTCTATGCAGTCCATGATAATCTCTCCTTTATTAGCCTTTTCTAGTCTCATTGTTCATTTCTTTTGTATGCAATGATATTCTTGGCTAACAATTCTACCACTCTCCTCCCTAACCATGGTCATTTCATCACCCATTATCGACTGGGAGCAGATCCTTGAGTAGTTTGATGAGGGAGATCATGTGATGCATTAAGATATCTAATGGAGATCCCTCCATGCCCCTTGATCTGAAGAAACAAATCAAGCTAGGTAATTTCATTTTGGTGACTAAAGGATGAATAAATCATCCTTATTTTGTTTAAGACCTAAAACAGCAGGTCATGGTTTGCTTCCAGCAGCAAACTCGATTTTTGAGAGGTTAATTACTTAAACCTCTTTAAGGTTTAAGTCCAATATTTTGCATTGAAGTCCAATATTTTGCATTGGGATTGAAGTTCAAGAAGTTAGCTTTCCAAAAAATGAAGTTTCATCCCATTTGGCCTTCATTTACCCTCTCAAATTAGCCAATAAAACCAAGATATACAAACTGCCAGTTCGACCAGAATATACCCGATTTTGGGTATGTGATTTCTTAAGCTTAGTGGTGGTTTAAGTCTTGGAGTTTTACCTTTTTGGAATCTCCAAGATGTCTACTTTTAGGTCCAAGCTTTGAATTCCAATCATACCCAAAGAAACCAAAGAGATCAAGTCATTTTGTTAAACCTACCAGTTTTGGTCCAAAACTACGTGTTCAAATATTTTGGTAGAGTTAACCTACTTAAACATGGTCTAACCTTGATTTCTTTGTTGAGGGGTTTATACACAACCCAAAGTTTCCCCCCGTGGCCTGCAAACACAATCATAATCACTTTTGCTTTGCTTAAATCAAGTTAGAAAATCGGCCAGAATCTGCCTGTGAACCCGGTTTGGTAGCAGCAGCTTATTTTCCTTCTCCAAAGGGTTTCCTCCCTTCCAATGCTGAGTGGCACACATTCCTAGCCATCTAGAAGGCCAATGATCAAGCTAAAAAAAGAGAATACCTTGAGAAGAGCAACCAATGGGAACCAAGCTGCAAACAAACATGTCTCTTGCTTCTTATTAGATAGCCGTAAAGTGGCCTTTGGATTTCGGCTGGTCACATGCACTCTGGCTAGCTTTTAGCATGTTTAAGCTTAAGAATGAATTGATTAATATGTAATAAACATTGGTATTGCTTTACTTTATGCTTTAGATGTATTTAGATTAGCTTAAGCTTGCTTTGTACTTAGATTAAGCTCAACCGGATTATATTAGTGCTTAATACCTTTCCTCACTAGGAGGGTAAGGTCTAGGTGCTTGTATGTATGCTTGTTTGACTTGTATTAAAGCATGTACACAGCCCACCCTTGAAAGATATATCAGAATTGAAAGAAAACCCCTTTGAGAGCTTTGTGCTTTTGTGCCTTAATGCAACCAAATACTAAACTTGCTTATCCTTAACTAGGCCGATTAAGGTGGTGATCAAGTGTAGTCTTAAACTTGATTAAGTGATGATATCTGTATCTTAATCATAGTTTGAGGGCCCTAAACTTGAGTTTGGTGTTGTTTCTGTATCCATACATTGAGTTTAGAACTATCCATCTACCTTGATAATCTTCAAGTAATCAAAGAGAATTAAGGATAGTTTGCTAGCTTAATCTTGAGTTAGTAAGATCTTATCTTTGATTCCCTTCCACTTTCTTCCAAACACAAGCCATTCACATATCTATTTCCATGCTTATTCAAGGTTTAGACTACCTCTAATAGTCTAGCTTCCATCACAAACTCCAAAACAAAATTGTGCAAAGTAAGAAAACATGGCATCACGAACCAGCAAAGTGGCACGGCCTGCCCGCACCTAGGAGCACGACCGTGCCACCCTCAAGCCATGAATAATTCATTGTTTTGAGTTGTGTTTTTGAAGTGTTTAGCTTGGTTTCCTTCTATCCTTCATACATACATCATAATCCCTTGAAGATACATCAAGTTCTCTTTTGTTTCTCATTAGGATCACTTGATTCTAAGTTCCATTCCTGCCTTACGTGTTTGTTGTCTCACAACCAACATATTACGTGCCATTTTCCTTTGGTTTCCCTTGATTGTATTCTCTTTTGGTTTTAAGCTTTTACTCTTAATTTGAGTTTTAGCTTAGACCCTCGGCGGATACATCATATTAAGCTAAAACTCAAATTAAGAGTGAAAGCTTAAAACCAAGAGAGAATACAATCAATATCAGATGAGGACATTTTGATGAGGACATAGTCTCAAGCACTGTCTAATTATATTGGAGTGAGCCAGAAGAAACATTGAGTATAAGGTCAGAGCTAACCCAAGCAAGGATTAAGAGGGCAAATTCAAATACATATCGAGGTCATACAAGGTCAACAAAAGAGTTGTCTGGCAAAATAAGGAAACAACCAAAGTCTCAGATGGGTTATAAAGTATTTCAAAAGGCTTTTTTAGTCCAAGGTAGTAAGAGACAGACTACCCAAGGAAAATTAGGGACTAGTTACATTAGGGCTTATGATTCATTGAAAGGTTGGATCCTATAGCTTGTTGGCTGCACCTTCTTATTGAACCTGGACACGTACATAACATGTTTTATATCTCGTAATAGTATCAGAGTACTTATCAAGGTATACAATAGTTTCCATTAGTGGACACAGTGATGAACTAGTAGTGAGCACCTCCTCACTAATAACAAGGTTCTTTTCTTTCGAAGAGTATCAATTTTGAACCAAAGTAATTGAGTTCATTGAAGCTAGTGTGTGAGAATTATCTAGATCTACTACTGAAACATGGGATTAAGCAGTTATACAATACGCAGACACCCTTAATTGGAGCACATTAGGCAAAGTATAGCTCTTCAGAGGGAAGTAACGAGAACCAACGGCCCGTGTGAATTTAAAGTAGCATTGCATACATTGGCAAGCATCATAAGTTTCAAGGCGAAATTCTAAAGGAGGGGAAGGCTATAATAGCCTGACCCTAACCCATGTTTATTTATTCAAATCATATTTATTTACTTAATTAATCATGTTTATTTATTTAACGCTTATGTTTATTAATTTTATCATTTAAGGTTATTTATTTAACCAAATCATGTCTAATGATTCCATTGCACCCCAATTTATTTATTCAATGAATTCTATTATGTTATCTAAATTTTTCGCATTTAATTATCGTATTTAATCATCCCAGTTTGGAGATATTTTATTTTTGGACCCACTTTTCAATTCAAGTCTTATTTATCATTTAAATATGGTGAATCGATAGTAGGCCTTGGTAAGCATGATTTAGTGAATAACTATTCTCCTTAACTTTGGGAAAATTTAATCATGAGCCTTATAAAATCTTTAACGCAATCTTCACTTATTTTCGAGCCCAAAATCAAGCCCTAAACCCATGTTTTAGGCCCAATCCTACAAGGCCCAAGTTACTTATGTTTATTTATCACTAATTATCATGATTTGCACCTAAATATACTTAGAAAAAGGTACTTTATGACAAGGAAAATTTCACCCACATTTTTGCCAAGACCTTAGGACCATTATTTATCAATTACTCACAAAAAACTAGCAAGCAAACCTCTCCCTCCCTCACTCTTTCTCCACAGCAAGGGCTGGGAAAGGAGGGCAGCAGCCCCTGCCCAGCAGCTTCCTGCCACCACCACCGCCAATCTACTGCCCCCTAGCTACCATCATAGCCACCAGCAACCACCTGGTAATCCCCCACAACCACAGCGG
>NCQT01074139.1:19988-30473 GCA_002740465.1 Stenocereus thurberi
TTTATACAATGCTAGCTTCATGCAAATTTTGCATAAGCGACTTATGACTCTAATGCACATTAGCCCCCATTCGCCCAAAAATAAAAAGACACAAAATAAAAAAAGACATATTAAGTACTTAAGAGCTCTATGGTCCTAAGCAATAATTCAAAAATTTTATTGTATAATTTCTAAATTACAAGTAATCAATGTTTACAAGCCAAGAGGGGAACGTAAAAATTAAAAAAATACAGAAAACGGCCAAGTGACTCGCCACGAAACTGGTCGGCTTCTTCTCTGGGCCATTCTGCTGAGTCCTACTTGGACTTGGTGTTCTGCCCAGTCTACTTCGGACTCAACTGTTGAACCCGTGAAGAATAGGAGCCCGGCCAGTTTCTTAGGAAACAGTTTGATAGAGTTCTTCTTAGACTTAAATCAGCTTTCACTGTAGTTATACATTATGGTTGCCTATTGCTCGAGATTACATCAATTCGTAGTGAGACTCATAAGCTATTAAAAAAAAATCACAATGTCGTTTAAAAAGATACTAACTTCCTGGCTCCTTTCCTCTGATGCTGCAAATAAGCATGACCTTAAGAGCCTTCACTTGAATGGTCTTCTTGACTTGTGTCAAGTGAAGATTTCTTAGGATTTCCTTAGGGCTGCTTCTACTTTCTGGGATTTTGAACTTCACATCTTCCATTTTAAAAAATACAAATTATGTCCATTAGAGGAAGAATATAGTGCCATTATTAATTTCCCTCTTTATTGAGATCTTATCCTGTCTTACATCCCTAGGGGCTTTCCTTCTCAATATAGTCATGTCTAAGGTATACGTAAGGAGGATGTGGCCACCATACTCTTAAGGGATGAAGCAGACTTTATAGCATTGATCTGTTATCTTCAAAAGAATAGTTGAACTCTTAACAGTGTATTTAGGCGTAGGCCTACCCTCCCTTGTCTTCTTAGGGTCTTCCTATTTGTGAGTGGCTCTACAAATAGAGAACCTAAGATGCTTTTGTGTATACAAGAAGCAATGCGTTATGGCCAAACACCAATGCTGCTTATTATTACTGAGACTATACTGTGTTTAGATTGCATCCATCATCATCCAGATCAATTCTTTTCGGGTAGCCCGTCGCTGCTGCATCTGATCTTCAAGCCCATTTGGCCAGAGAACCTAGCTGGGTTTCTCTCTTGGCCCTTCCTATTTAGTTTTCTGTATGTTCTGCTTTTTTTTTTTTTTTTTTTTTTTTTTTTTGGTGATCTTACTTCTTCGTGAACCCGGTCAGTATTCCCCTTGGGCCTTGTTGGCTCTTCTTTATTTTTTTAAAATTATTCTACTTATGTGTAGATTTGGCTATTGGAGCATCTTAAATGATAGAAATTCCAAGGAGCGTGGACATGTACCTAGCCTTGTATTTTGCCAAATGAGGCGACTGTTCAAGAATCGGTCTATGGCAAGCTGGATCAGTTTCTTGGAGAAGGATAACCCACTCCATTAGGTTGTTCATTGCTGGGGCAGATGATGATTTGTGACCAACAAGGGAACTCTTGCTTATATCTACTTTGTTGGCTTATTCATGAGAACTTATTTTTTTCGGGTTGAGTAATCTGGCAGTTCAGTTATAGATAATGCATCCCCGCATTAGATTGCATTGCCCCTAAGAGCTACAAGAATGATCTTGTCGACCTTAAGTCTTGGGTGGACTACTGGCTTTATCATCCTACCATTGCGATATCGTCTGTCGCACGCTCCCCACATGTCTCTGAGCATGCTAAGGAGAATGTTGCTAAGAAAGGAACAACTGAGTATGACTCATTGCAAAGTACGAAGAAGAGAGCTAAGGATCCCACCCTCTCAAAAGGTAGCACCCTCAGTCATAAAGGATAAGAAGTTGAAGAATGACTAAGAGTTTTACCTTTGACTCTTATTTTGGAACAAAGTTTTAATGCTTTCTCATAATAGCATGCTATTAGGAGTTTCATTTTAAGTTGTATATTTTAAAATTTTTGGATGACAGTAAAAGTAATGTAATTTTGCACCATTATTAAAAACCCTTAAATTATTCGCACTTTTGCTAATTTTATGACCCTATTCCTTTTCTGCTGGTAACACTTAAAGTTTGTCGTGAGGGAGGCCAAGTCCATATTCATTGAGAACTTGACCCGGTTTACACAAGGGAACCAATCGGTTTTCCCCGAACTGGCCCATTGGGCCTACCCGTTTAGATCATGATAGCTCATTTGGCTTCTTTCTTTTTTTTTTTTATCCTAGTAGGAATGGGTAGTAAGTATTGGGTTTGGTTGATAGGGTTTCATATGTATTCGAGGTATGGAATTAGGCCTTTATAGTCCATTAATTGCATCTTTATATATTTATTTTTACGTAGGCTTAGCATGGGCCTTGTAGACCTATTATGGGTCCAACTAAAAGGAAAAAATCAAAGCTCTTTTCTTAAAATCCTGTTATGGGCTTTATATATTTAGGCATAATATTTCTTCAATTTATCAGGATTGGTATACTAAGCACATTCCTCTCAATTCATACCCATAAGCTTCATTGCTCCTTCTGATAAGATAGTTTTTATGATGTATGGCCTAGCCCACTAGGTCTAAGTTTTCCTCTTGGTGTCTATATTGGGGCCCTTATTTCCTTTAAAACTAGGTTGCCTTCCTCAAGGTCGCCTTAACTTTCTTGTTGAAAGCTCTTAAAATCCAGTTTGGCAAATATGGACATTATGTAACGCCTTTATCCTTCTTTCATCCAACATCACCAACTCTTCATATTGGGCTTTTTGCCACTTCGACTTTGGGGTTTGAATTTCCACAATGACCCTTGGCAGTATTACTATTTTGATTGGAAGTACTGCTTCCATTCCATATACTAGAGACTATGATGTTGCTCTCGTGAATTGACGTCATATATCCTCATATAGCAACTAGGAGTTGTCACGCTAATATTTATGATTCTCAACCATTTTCTCGATTATTCTAGAGACATTCTTATTTGGCTGCTCCGGTTGCTCCATTTTCCTGAGGACGACAGCAACATGACTTATGATGCTGAACCTTATACTTTTATAGTAGAGCTGCTACTTCTTCTAAAATGGCTTCCTTGATCCTATTAGTTCATGTGGCATGCTATATCTACATATAACGTTATTGAGGAACTTAGCCACATGCTTTGAAGTGAGTTTAGCATAAGACGCAACTTCTGCCCATTATGTGAAGTAATCGATTGCTACAAACACTTATTCATATCCACCAGTCCATTTTGGTGTAATCTTTTCAACAATGTCAATTCCCCAAACTGAGAAGGGTCATGGTGAAGTCAATTTTGAAAGGAAGGAATGAGGCTAATGCTACAAATTAACATATGTCGAGCACTTGTGACACCTTCTTACATATGCATAGCAGTCTGCTTCCGTTACAAACCAGGAATACCCCATCCTTTAGACCTTTTAAGCTAGCATTGAACCATTCATTTGTGGCCTACATTCCCCATTATGAACTTCTTTCATGATTTCAGGGGCTTCTTCTTGCTACAAGTAGAGTAGATTTGTGCCTATATCCCATTTTTTGCATAGTTTTCCCTTATCCTGAAAATATTGCGAGGCCACCAACCTTAACGCTCACTGAGCTTTCAGTGAGGACCCTGGTAGGTATTCTTTCTTCATTAAGCATTAGTAAATAACATAATATCAATTAGTGAGGTCGACACAACATACTTCAATTGTATAACTATGAGGTGGTTTATTCCTCCTTTCCATTGAAAATGGTATCGAATGGATACCAATAGGAATGTTGAATATTGAAGCTAATTTAGCCAAGGCATCCCTAAACTGATTATCTTCTCAAAGGAGACAGGTATAAGTAATGTGAGTAAAGTTCTTGGTAAGATCCACATAATAAGCTTAATATGATGTCAATGCTTCACTTCTTTCTTTCCTTTTTTGTGGGATCTAATTAATTATCAAATTGGAGTCTCTGTATACTTGCAGATTCTGTACTTCTATTTGTACAACAACTTGTAACCCGATAATATAGGCTTCATACTTTGCCACATTATTAGAACCTCAAAGTCCAATTTAATTGAAAGTGGGGTATGTGCTTGTAATAGCCCAAACCAAAATCATGCTAATTACTTTGGTTAACCTCTATTTAAATTAATTAATTTGTGTCCCGTATTTCAATTCCGCATTTGATATATTTATACAAGTGTAGGTTGAAATGATAAAGTGGTCTCGAAATAAAATTTAATTATGTCCATATTAATTCCTTTGGAACATATAAATAAATACCTAAATGTTAGATAAATAAAACTAACCCATTTATAAAAAAATGGGTAATCATGTAATCTGCTCACCTACATTATACAAATGAAACTATAGTAAAATGCAAAGAATAAGTTAATTAATATGGGTGGAACCTATAAACTTAATCCAAATCGACCATAAAACAACTAATAATAGCTCAAACATTAGCCCAACTTTAACCCAAATATTTATTAGTTAAAAAGAAGCATTGTTTCATTGCAATGGAAAAAAAGGGCAAAAGGGGGCTAAAAATAGAAAGAAATATCTAGATATGTGGGTTGGATTTAACCAAATTGATGAAATTAAATAAACCCCTTTCTTTTATCCGCCACGCAGCAACCCCCACCCCCCAACCCACGCCCCTTGCTCCCCTGCTCCATGTACTCCAGCTCTGCATCACTTGCTATTGCGTCTTCTACAGGCCACCAGCTAAATGCCAGTTAGAGCCCAGCCACACCGTTACTGCTCATCTCCCTATCGTTCTGGCCTTATTTTCTTGGATTATGATGTGAATCCTAAACTCCTAATTTGATTTCACCTCTTTACTTCTCAATTTGGTTACTGAATACGTTTTCTAGCTTGAGTGAATGCTAATTTGTGTGAAATTGGCATAGTTATGGTGAAAATTAAAGGTGGAGGAGAGCCGGGAGTTTATGGATGCTTATAAAGAACTGAGATTTTAGTATGTTAGGACTATGTGTTTTTGCCAATTGATGTTGTGTTTAGAACTTGAGTGTTTTGAGTATGTTTGATTATGGATTGATGAAAATTTGTGAATTGAAGGTGTGTTGTCTTTATTGGATTGGAGTAGTCATGGAATGGGGTTGACATTGAGTATAGAGGAAGGGGAAAAGAGTTATTTTTGATAATTTGGAAATTAATTGATTAAGCATGTAATTTGGAGTGTAATTTTAGGAGGATTTTTGCANNNNAACATGTTTAATATAAGTCTTAAAATACATTTGACAGATTAGAATGTGCTTCTATGTGAGAATTGAGTGGAAAGATTATTTTGGAGATTTTAAAAACCAATTAAATTTAGTATGAAGATTGAAGGTTAAACTAGGGGGATTGAATGAATTTTAGTGTGTGAATTTGAGTGGTAGAACAAATTGGAAACAATCTGGGAGATTGGTTCTTATGGCTTAATTAAAATGACAAGATGAATAAGTTGAGCTTAGTATTAAAGATTAGTTAAGTGTTTAGAAATGATTAGGATTGATTCATGCTTGAACGACGGAGGATGACATACGTTCTTGTGACCAAAATATATAGATAAAGGTCAAAGCTACTTAGAGGCCTTACAAAGGAATATCTTTGTTTTGGACTCAAAATCATATGCTTGCACCAAAAATAATCTAGCATGGCAAATTGAACTCGACTAACCCAAACTTTGTCAAAGATGCTTCTCTAAAACTAGTGAAATATCACTTGTAATTATAAATTATTATATTAATGAAAAATAATGATAATAATAATAACGGAAATAATGAGGATAATAACCTTCATAATGGTAATAGTAATAATAATTACAATAACGATTATGATAACCACAATTGTATTACTAAGTAACGAAAGGGCCAATAGACAATTGTCAATTACCACCATCGCTATAGTGGATAAGAAAATTTCGAAGTTACTTGAAACTCTACTAACCAAGAATGTAAATATTTTTGGAGTAGAAATGAGGCGATTTACATCGTTTCAACACTTTAATCAACTGTGTCATACTGTTTGTACCCTTCAAAAATTCATTCATCCTTTTAATAAATACCAAAATCTCATAATATATAAGTATTAATTGAATCATTTTCAAACAATGTTTTGTTACATAGTCAAATGGACGCACTAGTTATCAGTCGTTAGAGCTTATGCCCTTTATTCCACCTGCAGAGTCTTAGGCCAGGCTTCCTGATCAGCCTAACAGGTGTACATCTATTCAAAGATGGCATTGTAGGTATAAGTTTATCAGTTTGGATTTCACTTCCAGATAATAACCAGTAAAGTAGCTTTAATCATATTCTCTCTCTCTCTCTCTCTCTCTCTCTCTCTCTCTCTCTCATGCGGGCACCTAAATAAATTATTCCAAGAGTTTAATTTTACAGTATGGGGATAAGCGCACTAGGTTTTAACTCACTTGTTGAAATTTTTGTATTTTTATGTTTTCAGGTGATGTTTGAGAAACCACCCTTAACTAGCTTGAAAGTAGTATCTTCATGTTGAGGCCAATGAAGTCTAGCAAGCTCACACTGAATGTGTTGAAGAGTCAATGAGTCATTTGTGTATAGTGCAATATATTGCAAAAGGACACACTCACATTTATGTTTTGGATTAGAATACCAGTTTCAACTATTCAGGAATGTTTGGCAGCCTTATTCGTTTTTCACTAAAATTTCTAACAACCAGCCTTGTCCATTATTTGGACGATAGTAATGCTCTAACATTTAGTTTACTCACTGTGTGAATCACTAAAAATTAGTTAATGTTAATTAATAATAATAAGGTAATTAGAGTTGGAGTGTTACAATGCGTCTTTTGGAAACACCAAGAGAATGCCTACCCAAATCCTTTTTGATTCGAAGCCCCATCGAAGTACGTTATCCACACGTGTTCTTCTACCTGAAGGACTTCCTCATCCAGAAAATCAAAAGATTCCTACTTTTGACGCTTGGTTTGCATATCTTCCAAGATGTTGGATACGGCCTTACCATTAATGGACTGCTATGAGGATGTAATGTAGATCAAACTCTGACAGCATTACCGTCCACCTAGCTACCTTGCCGCTCATCGCTGGTTGTTGAAGCAAATATCTTGGTGCCACCATATGCGCGATATAGGCTAACATCTAGTGTCTGAGCTTCTTGGTTGCCATACTAAGGCCCAGGTAGTTTTTTCTATGGGTGTGTAGTGGATTTCATATTCAAGTTAACTTTTTGATCATGTAATAGATAGTCTTATCTTTCGCTTATATCCTCTAGGCTACTATGTCCCCCATGGCAGTACTGTTGTTGTGAGATATATGATGAGGGGAATGCCAGGTTGTGGGGTTACCAATACTAGTGGATTAGACAAGTATTCCTTAGTTTTATCAAATGCCTCCAGAGAATCTTGATCCCATTCTGGCTTTAACCCCTTTCTTCAATTTCTTAAAGATGGGTTTACACACCATTGTTAGCTTTGATATGAAGCGACTGATGTATCACAAACGGCCCAGGAATTAACATATTTCTTTCTCTATCCTTGGTGGCAACATTTCTTGTATCACCTTGATTTTTGAAGGGTCGACCATAATTCGTCTTGAGGCTAACCATGTATCCTAGCAACTCTCCTGAAGTGACTTCAAAGCACACTTCTATGGATTCAAATACATATTGTATTTTCTAAGTCCAGTGAAGAACTTCCGAAGAGTCGGTACATGCCCATCCCTTTGTTTAGATTTTATAATTATGTCATTCACATATACTTTCACTTCTTTATTCATTAAGTCATGTACTAAAGTGGTAGTTGTCCTTTAATAAGTGACCCCAGCGTTCTTTAACCAAAATCGTATTACAATGTAACGATAAGTTCCCCACAGAGTGATGAAGGTAGTCTTTTCTATGTCTTCCACTGCAATTTTAACTTAGTTGTAACTGGCATACCCATCCATAAAGGAAAGGAGAGCATGTCTAGCCATATTATCAACTAAGATGTCCTTCTTTGGAACTGGTACGATGTTTTCTACCTATTGAGGATAGCATGCAACCCTAATGGACCTTGCATCTAGTTTGCTCCTCCATTATTTTCAAGGCCCATTCTAGCTTCATCCTACGAAGCTTCTGTTTTACCAGTTTAGCATCTGGATGGAGAGGAATTTTATGCTCAATAATATCCCCTTCTATGCCTAGCGTATTTTTGTAAGAGTGAAGTAAAATTTTTTTGCTCTTCCAAGATTAGTAATTTTCCTATTTTAAGCTCTAACTGTTCGTCAGGAGTCCCCGAGTTAATTATATTGCATCTTCAATTATGGAAGTTCGATTTTTGTGATCTTTCACTACTTTGAGTAACTCCTTAGGAGTTATATCTTTGTTTTTGTTATAATAGGAAAAACATTCAAAAGGGAAGGAATGAGATGAGTCGTGAGCAAAAGAGTTCATCTTATTGAAATCAAAAATAGGTACATCTAATGTAGAGTTTGAAGAAACAGAAACTAAAGGCTACATCTTCGACCTATACTTTCCTAAACTACCCCCTATAGTTGTGGTGAATACTTTTCCTTCTTCTTCTGCTATCTAAGTCACTTGTCAGCCTTCAGTATTAGCCTCAATAATGAAGTTGGCAGGATCAAAACTACTGTTAGACATGGCGAGGGACAAATCAGCAGTAGGGTCTTTTTTCTTCATATAGCCTTGCCTGAATAGAATCCCGAAGATGTTGCTTTTAGGTAGGTTAACCCAGTCATGCATAGCAAATCTCCTCTCATGCTAGTAAGCACTTCTTTCTCCACCAGCCGAAAGTCATTGAATACTTCTAGCCCATACACTAAGATTTCCTTTTTCTTTTATGTAATGAGGCTCAAGGAAACCATACAAACAGATGTTATCTCCCTCGCGCATGAATTGTCCATTGCGAGTGTGAGAATAGGGACTTACAGTGTAGTGCTTTTCGTACCCTTTCCTAGCAACAGCCTTCCGAGTCTGGGCTTCTTGCATAGCCTTAGTTACTTCTTTTGGAGTGGGCTGATGCTGAGCCTGAATTTGTAATCCTCTTTTTGAGTCAAGGGGAAGGTAGTCCACCTCTATGCTCTTCATCCTATAGTCATTCCTGGGAAGTAGCCTCACCTTTTTAAGGATAGCATCCACATTTAGGTTCAAATAGGGATCAAAGTCAACTGTTTCGAAGTTATAGAGTTCCTCATCATAGCGATTGTGCTTTATTTCCAATACTAGCCCCTTGTCAGTAATTGTACCAAACAAATTATCCCCTTCAATGCTGACCGCCTACCATTTTATTAGCATCTTCATCTTTTGGTGCAAAGTAGAAGGAACTGCCTGGTGGTCATGAAGCAACGGCCTTCTCAGAAGTAAGCTAAAGGTGGCTGGTATATCCCAAACTTGAAATTGCACATATCTTTCGATATGACCCGCGTTAATGGGGAGGAGCATAATGCCCAGTATCAGCCTCTTTGAGTTGTCATATGGTCTTAGATAAGTGGATGGTATTGAGAGTTGGTGCTCCTTGATTTCCAAGCTATTAGCCGTTCTCTAAGGACAGACGTTCACAGCATAAGTGAGATCTATGTATGGTATACTGACTTAGATATATTGACTATGAAAAGATGTAATAACCTAACCTTATATGCATGAAGCTAAAGGTTTTATGCTAATTTTAGGGCCCATTGGTTTAGGCCTGATAGAGTATAAGTGACTGATAGGTTAAGCACAATGCTTAGCCTGCCATATATCATAGATGGGTTAATAGGGATAAGTTTGGAGATGACTAGATTAAGCTAGGTCATTAGATATTAGTTACCTAGGATAGAAAGTTCTTCTTCAATTTTAATGGAGGAGTAATCCTCAATTTTGCACTAAAATATTTCTATTAAGTAGCCCCTAATTTATGCTTGTTGTAATGGAAACCATGGGCATGTAGGGATATGATAGCCCAAAATGCTTTTGTTGGGGTTATCAGGACCAGGGCCAGGAGTACAGACTTCTAAAGGCATATTACAATGAGGTAGAGGGCGTTTTTGTACGTTGAACCTCCTAGTGGGAGATCTTCATTACTAAAGGTTATATAGCCTTTGCTAGACATAATTGAGGCTATCATTTCCTCATGCGAAGCTTCAGGGACAAGTCCATTTTATTCAGCTCCTTTATCAGGAGCTGTTTATGCTTTTGAAAAGGTACTATAAATTGCTGGATAGTCACTTCTGCCTTAAGTTTCTTCAGTTGCTTTAGTATTGGATCCTTCTTGGGCTAGTGTTTCCTTTTCTTTTTTTGGCCGCCTGTTGTGAGCCCTCCTTAGCTTGGTGTCTCTCAGCGTTTGTAAGATGTTGAACGGTCATTTGTTCCTCCTCTCCCTAGAAGTTCTCATTCTCACCCCAGAAGTCATAATCGTTGGTAGCCATATGACCTCCCTGGCTTTCATATCTGCCATCTTCATCACTTTACCATAATCTGACAACCTCCAAGTGTTGGGTAGGCAT
>NCQT01074139.1:39780-50622 GCA_002740465.1 Stenocereus thurberi
AAAAAGCCCCCAAGTAATCCCTTGTATTGGGACCATCTTGACTCATTAGTCTGGAGCCCAGGATCTAAACTCAGGGACGATGGTGCGCGATAGAATAAGATGTATCACATCACTGCCCATCATTACTTATGGCCTCTACTATTCAATATGGGAAATCAAAATTTTAATCACACAATCATTAGCCAATTGGTACGAATCAACATTAATAATGCAAAAGATACAATTTTAGTCCAACAAAAACAAAAGTAAAGTAAACAAATTACAACAGATGTGGAACTACCTAAAGATTACATCTTTAACAATTGCGAAATCAAAAATCATAAAAGAAAGATAAAGTAAAAGAGCAAGAGATAAATAAAAATTTTATCGTAAGAGTAACCCACTTGATTTACTTGGAAACCCAACAAAGTGATATTGTTTCTGATTAAAGCTTCAACGTGCTCAGTAAAAAACTAAGGATTTCACCTCTCTAGTTTCTAGTACCTTTCTACTAGAAATCTCTTGCAATTTTTTAATTCTCTCACACTGACAATCTCCAGTGTCTAGCTGATGCAAATTCACTTAGGATCCTAATACTTCGGGGCAACCCCCTTTTAATAGCGAGAGAATAGACTGATTTAGTTTAGATAAAGGAGATTGGCTCTAGGGATAGCAGTGGTGCGGGGATTCCCCACCTCGTATTGATGAAAAATTCCCATCCCCAATGGGAATGGGGATGGAGATGGGGACGAAAATAAATTTCCGAGTAGGGATGGGGACAAGGATGGGTGAAAATTTACCCCATCCCCGTCATAGCTTCCCCGCTCGGGGAAATATCCCCTTTCTCATCCCCGTTTTCCTGTCCCCAATTGGCGAAAAATTCTCATCCCCGTCTCGACATATTAATTTAAAATTACATATAAGTCTTTTATTTGTGAAAATAATACTAAGGTTATATCGCTAAATTAAGTTGAAAAAATCCAATATTGTATGAACTTGTTTTGTGCAATTTGTGCATTGTTAGACTTATGTTGTATAGACTTGTTAAACTTTAACTTAGGTTATATTAAACTTTAATAAAATTTGTTAGACTTATGTTGCATGGAGCATACAAGAGTTTATTGTACAATTAATTGGAGCTAGCGTTTAGGGATGGCAAATTGAGCTTTCATCAAATACTTATAATATAGCTATCATAAAGGGCGGAAAAAAATGGCGGGTAAAAATCCCCTTTAGGACCCTGTCGGGGATTAAATCCCCGCTAGGGATAGGGATGGGGGAGGATTTTTTCCCTGCAACGGGGAACAGGGCGGGGACGGGGACGGGGAACTTAGCGGGGATGGGGACGGGGAATATGACCCTCGTCCCCAACCGGCCCCGTTGCCATCCCTAATCGGCTCCTAGTCTTATTAGGCTTAACTTAATATATTTGCTAATTTAGCTAAGAGTCTGACTAATCAAATGTGACAAGCTAATTAACCTCGCACTAGAACTAGGATTAATTAAGCATATTTAATTTCAGAGTGAGAAAAAGAATAGAAACTAGATCAGGCTACCTGTTGGTGAACCGATCGATTCAACTTGAGCTAGGCTATTGAGCCTACTTACTCGCGCGATATCCTCGGACTTTATTTAACTAAAATAATTGAACTCTTATTTTTACTAATCACTTTGTTGGACCTCCAAGTGCATAAGGTGGGGTATTATTTTCATCATTGAGAAATTAAAATACAGATACCATTTTTAGGCGTTTATAGAAAGTTAGAGTCCTTGCTCATCAAGTTAGGACATTTCGAGCACATACAATCTTTTATGCACTGCAACGACAAACCACTATGTGACAGCGAGGGGAAAGAACAATGAATTCCAATGTTGGTGGTTCAAGGGTTTCCATTACACTTATACATTTGGGTGAGAGACTGATTATATGTCTAAAACTCCTATGACTTAGGTATCTTTAACTTGTAGTCTTTTTGAATGATTAAAGAAACAAAGATATATGATATGCAATCGGAGTCCAATCACATAGGATTTCCACTAGTCTTATAATAAAGAATAATTAAACAAATAGGCCATTTACAGAATTTAGATGGAGACAGTCTCTAGAAGTAAATCTTTTTAGAGTAGATTCTCAAACATTTTAAAAATTTTACAGTAGTGTGAGACACTAAATGTCAACTATCTTCATTGATAAGTATCTTAAATTTACCAAATATTGAAGTTTAAATCTCACTTAAGATACTTACATATCTAGTACATAGTTCAATTTAAATCGACATATGGACGAACATTTTAGAGTTACATACAGTCAAATGTTTACTAGACTCGCTTCCTTTTACCCCTTCACCTCTGCCACTTGTATCAAGTATTTGATGCTCTAATACCAATGTACAAACATTTGACACTTCAATGTAATTAGGAAAATGCTATTTAATAAGAAAGCTTAATACTTGGCATAACGATATTGACCACTTCTTATGAATTGAGAGTAGCAGAGAAAAGTTGAAGTGATTGTCTATGAATCAAGTTTAATGTATCGAAATCTTCTACTACTGTGGGAGTAGGGTTTGTTATTAAAGGCTGGAGGGGAATTTCATTGCAGCGGGTCGCAGATTCATGGAAGGGGCATCAATTTTAGTTGTAGAAGCAATGGCAATGCAAGACGGAGTCACGGAAGCCACTGATATGGAATTCAAGCATATTGTAGTTGAAGAAGACAATAGGTTAGCTATTGAATCTACTCAGAGAGAAGCCAAGGAACCATCACAAATATAATCAATAATCTAAGATATAAAGATATTCATTGAAAAACAAGTCAGCATAGATTTCCATCATATATTTTGGGAGGGTAATATTGATGCTGATTGGACGGCTAAACATGCATGTGCTTCTTAGGAGACTTTGGCTTTTAATTACCCTGTATGTAAGGATTTTCCTTTTATTTTAGTTGATGGCAACATAAATAAAACCTTAGGGCTGCCTAGTATTCACTTTATTTACCTTCCCAAAAAAGGGGAGGGGGTGCTATCACAGACATGCAAAGACCTGACATTATATGAATCTGGTGTTAAGACTTTCACTATGGTTGTTCGCTAAAAATTGTCCATACTTATAGCATGGGAAGGAGGAGCATTTCATATTGATGTGTTTTGTACACTTCTAATACTACGATCTTTTCATTTGCAGCTGGAGTTTTTATTTTATTATTAGTGTATGATCTTATTTGGAGTCTTCGCTCACTAGGAATTGGATATCTGCATTCAAATTTAGTTTTTAGGCACTGTAGGAGCTTGGATGAGCCTATCAGGTGTCCCATGTATTAATATGTAGCTATGCAACTTTCTTTGTGCATCTTCAAACACACTATAGCAACTAGGACCCATGCAAATAACATTGTTTGATCACAATGTTAACTTTGCATGCACTGTTAGACATGGCAGACAATGTTGAGATTAGCCAGCCCTAAAAGAGTTTATCCTGACATACTTCTATCTATGCGAGTCTGTAACCATAACCTAAATGTAGAGATGATCCATGCAGGCTTTTGTTGCCGTTCCAATCTAGAATAAGGTTGTAGAAGGCAAAAATTCTATGGTAAATCGAATGCTGACATGTGTAAAAAATCGACCAGTTACAGATTGNNATGTGTCATGTTGACTTTGGTAGATCCGCTGGGTCAAAATTAAGTTCACCCAATTAAAAGCTGCCACATGTCGTCGATGATGCAAAAATTAGTAATTATTTTCTTTGTTTAAAAATAAGGAAATACTTACTGGGCCTAGGCCCAACACCCGGCTCTAACCCCAACTGGCAGAGCCTATTAATAGGGGTTCTTCCTCTTTATTTTGATCATTCAGCATTTGCAGAATTCAAAGCTCAGACGACAAGGAGTATCCAACCACTAAGCGAGAAGAATCAAAATATGTAGAGCTTCAGAAACTACAATCAGCCACTTGTAGATCAAAATCAAGAATAGCCTTCAGAGTTCTTCAGCTGATTTGCATCAACCAAGATCAAAAATCATGCCCTCGAAATACTCAAGTCATTAGGAGATCAAATCAAAGGATTATTTCATTGTATTAAATTTCAGAGGTTGTACCTGCACATATTACATCAACACAAAGATTCAATTTATTTTCTGAATTTTCTGTCTAATTTATTTTAGACGTGAAATTTGTGTTTACAAGTTTTTGGCACGCCCGGTGGGACATCTTTACCGCTCATCTCTTTCTTCAAAATACAAACTCTGCCCTCCTTCAAAGATAACATTGCCCCTAAGGACGCTATCACCCAATCTTCAAGAAAAGCTATCCAATTTGCATCTCAGGGATCAACAACTGCTAGTGCTATATCTGGTGGCATCATTACTAGAAGTATGACAAAAGTTGCTACCACTACCATCAGAGAACAATCAATTGTTGCTGCACCATCACAGTCACATAAGATCTAAAACCTCAGCTCTAAGGTATCTAATGCAGTCAAACAAATCGCTTCAAATGTTCTGAAGTAAAAATCTATTGCTGGGTTCACCATGACACAAACAATTCCCCGTGGGATGGATGAACTCCAAATCCACACCAACCCTGTTTTCCAACCTTCCAATTTTGAAGATGATAGTTATTCAAGCAGTGATTCCTCTTTAGCATCCTCAAAGGGATCACTTTCCTCGCATGCTGAAGCCGAATCCTCTGACACTGTCATCATGCTAGTTATGATGACAGCAGTTGCTAACTTCAAAGAACAACTGGCAAGTATGAAGGCTACCTTGGATAGGCTCTCTAAAGAGAGTGTAGAAAAAGATGCCCAAATCAAATGCCAGAATAATCAGATTGTTGAGCTGATGAAGAAGCTAGAAAAGAAGTCCTCTGAAGCTTCCAACAAAGGTTTAGGTGCCAAAGACTTTGATGAAGAGTCCAACCACAGCGAAGAATCTGATGACGAGCGCAAGGCAAGAAAGGACAGCTCTTTAGGTCGATGTCTGTTGAGCAAATTCAGATCTTAATAGCAAATGTAGTCAACGCTCAGCTGGGATGAGGGTCTCGTAAGACTCACTTGTATACAAAGCCTTATACGAAGAGGATTGATGCTCTTCACATGCCCTATGACTATCACCCTCCCAAGTTCAACCAGTTCGATGGCAAGGGTAACCCCAAAACCATGTTGCTTACTTCATTGAGACTTGCAATAGTGCTGGAATAGAGGGGGACCAACTGGTGAAGTAGTTTGTTCATACTCTAAAATGGATTGCATTCGACTGGTATACAGACTTGGAGCCAAAGTCCATTGATAGCTGGGAACAAATGGAGTAAGAGTTCTTAAATTGTTCTACAACACTCAACGTGTTATTAACATGACAGAGCTAACAAACACTAGATAATGGAAGGATGAGTCGGTTCTTGACTGCATTAATCACTGGAGATCCCTAAGTCTCGAGTGCAAGGACCGTCTATCAGAAGCTTCAGCCATTAAAATGGGTACTCAGGGCATGGAGTGGGATTTATTACACGTCTTGCAGATAAGTAAGCTAAGGACCTTCCAAGAATTAGCAACGAAAGCTCATGATATGGAGATGACAATCGCAAGTCATCGTGGCAAGTCTGCTTCCTCATCTGACGCTAGAAAGGACAAGGGTGAATTCAAGAAAAATCGCAAGCCCACAAAGTCCTCAAACAAAGAATCCATGGTTGTTTCAACTGGGGAGTCGGTCCGAATTTCTGGAAAGCCCAAGTATGAAGACAAGAAAGGTGGATTCTCCAAGGATAGTAGAAAGAAGCGTCCTACATTGAAAGAGCTGCAGGACAAGAAATACCCATTCCCTGACCCAGACTTATGAGAAATGCTTGATGATCTCCTTGAAAATGAGGTTATCGAACTTCTTGAGCTAAAACGGCCCGAAGAAGCTGGAAGGGTTACCGACTTAAAATATTATCGGTATCACAGGGTGATTAGTCATCCTCCTGAGAAATGCATTACGCTCAAGGAGCGTACTATGCAACTCACCAGGGATGGACAAATCATATTGGATTTGGATGATACTATCGAAATAAATCATATTTCCACCCAATTGGAATATTTTTCATCATCCTGGAAGCAAAAACATACTCGACCTCATGGTACAGTAAACACTGAATTGATTTCCTCCCGCAGAGAGAAATTAATTACAATTTAATTCGGAAGTTTGGAGCTGGTTGTAGTTCCAATTGAATCCAAAGGACCTTTGACAAAGACTGATCTTTTTGTGGATGTCTCGGATAAAGTTGATGATGATGAAGAGGGATGGACTCTTGTCACTCGTTGGAGGCCAAGGAAGCAAAATCAAGTCCAGCGGCCACCTCTCTATCGTAAAAAGAGACAAGGGAGAAAGAAGAGCCCTCGTCATTCAAATGATAAAAAGAAGTCCAAGAACATCAAAAGGCATGAAATTCTGCCTATTGACCTACTTGAACAAAAGCCACTTGTTCCTATCACACTTGAGGAGTTCTTCCCGGTGGGCTTCTTTGAGAAAGTTACAATCAACATAACATCTTGTTCCAAGCTTGAAGAAGAGGACGATGAAGGAAGTAACAGATAAGAGAAGTCTCCAAGAGCGGCTGAAAAGACTTTGACCATCCTAAAGGCTTTGTCAACTCGCATAAACTAGAGACAAATCTTTCGTTTGCCTGACGAGATGCGCCAACATGTTGTTGTTGGCTTACAATGCCCAGAGCTTTACGCTGACAAAGTCAAGGATGTGAGAGGATCAACAGAAGCCCTGTTCAGTGTGCCTGTTGCAACACCGCTGTCACTTTCACCAACGATGACTTATTGGTAGGATCCAAGCCGCATAATTGTCCTTTATTTGTGACTAGCTACATTAGGGAGCAGAAAGTTAAGTGCATTCTCATAGATGCAGGGTTATCTGTCAACATCATGCCCAAATCTACAATGAATGATCTAGGCATCACAATGGAAGAACTTTCTAAGAGCCGAACAATGATTCAAGGGTTCAACCTCGAGGGTCAGCGTGCAATCAGCATGATCCGCATTGAACTGATAATGGGGGACTTATCAACATCCTCAATCTTCCATGTAATCGCCGCTAAGACTTCCTACATGTTATTAATTGGGCGACCATGCTTCATGAACATGGGATTGTGGCTTCCACTTTACACCAGTGCCTCAAGTACTATTGAGATGGAGAGAAGAAAATAAATGGGGATGCCAAGCCACTCACTAAAGCTAAGTCTCATTTTGTGGACGCAAGGTTCTTTGAAGAAGGTGCTGCACCTAAGGAAACCATGTCGTCAACCATTTCTTCCACAGGCAAAGGTGGCTCAAAGAATGCCCCTCAAGCAAGATAAGATTATGCTCCTAAGCAGCAACCCGAGATAGAAGCAAGGAAGCAAGGCAACACTACTTCTCTTATTGAACAAGTTGCTAAATCATCTACTGTTTCAACAGGGTCAATGTCACCAATTTTAAGGGACATACCTAAGTCTCGCCGTAAGGAGGACGAATTGCCCTTTAGCAAGTGCACAAGCAGCAACATCGAGACCAAAGCTGCTAAGGATGATGGAGCTAGCATAACCATCCTAAAAAGGAGTGTAACAGTTCCAACCCTTAAGATGTAGTAGGCTAAGGTGAGCAGGCCCCCTCTCTCGGGGTTTGTCATTTCTTCTAAGAAGGCAACGACTTGCCAAGTGCATGGGCTAAGAAGGGATTTGATCCCAATGCATATAAGCTTATGGAGAGGGCTGGTTATGACTTTCAAAATCCAGCTGCCTTAGGAAAGGTAATCGAAGCCAAGCCTCATGCCCTTACTGAAACTCAGAGAAAGATTCAAGAGCAGGGAGGTTCAGTAGACTCTCTAAAGTTACACTAGGTTTCACACCACCACAGCCAGTCAGAATCTCTGGGCGACGAAAGGACAAGAAGTTGGTGATTCAACACATCTCAGCTGAAGAAGTAGATGTGAGTAAAGATGAAAAGGCTTCACCCAATCCAAAGCCCTCTGTGTTTGATAGGCTACAATCATCCACTTGGAAAAACCGTCCGTTAGTATTCACCCATATAGCGAAAGGGAAGGATCACATAATCTCTATTTTCAACATAATTAAAGATGATCCCCAGCCAAAGCCTTCAGTTTTTGCTAGAATAGGAGCGGGTGAAAACTCCTCAAACTCATAACTTCAGCACGAGAAAAGTTCTGCATTTAGCCGCTCGGGAGTGATAAATGAAGTTCAGAGCTCTATCCCTTCTCGTATGAAGCGTTTTCCTAGTCTGGATGTTAAGACAGACGGTTCATTTAGAGTAAAGAGGCGTATTATGGTCTTCATAGTCAACGAAAAAACTCCGACTCTAACGAGGAGGTGAGAAAGAAGAAGTTGTTTCTTCCAATCATATCACAATCCACGAATGTGATAACTCAGATTTAGAGATAGAGTTGGCAGAAACTCCTGAGACTTTCGAAGATGGTGCGCAGGCTACAGTTGATAATTTGAAAGAGTTGAATCTTAAAACCAATGAAGAGTTTCACCCTATCTATGTAAGCTCATCACTTGCACTTGAAGAGGAAAAGCATTACTTGGAACTCCTATCAGAGTACAAGGACGTATTTTCCTGGAGCTATAAAAAACTGCCTGGATTGGATCCAAACATCGCAGTCCACCACCTATCAACCTTAGCGACCTTTTCTCCCAGAGTTGGTGCCGAAAATTAAAAAGGAGGTCAACAAACTCATGGAGGCAGGATTTATTTGGAAGGTCAAGCAGCCAACATGGATCGCAAACATCATGCCTGTCAGGAAGAAAAATGGGCAACTTCGTATTTGTGTGGACTTCTGGGATCTCAACAATGCTTGTCCAAAAGACGATTTCTCACTGCTGATCACAGAACTCATGATCGACTCAACTATAGGACATGAAGCATTGTCATTCATGGATTATACCGCAGGATACAATCAGATTCTGATGGCCCCAGAATATCAAGAGGCCACAACTTTCAGCACACGCAAAGGCATTTTTTGCTATAAAGTGATGCCCTTCGGACTAAAGAATACAAGAGCTACTTACAAGAGGCCAATGCAAACAATCTTTGACGATATTCTCCATAAAACAGTCGAGTGCTAAGCTGATGATTTGGTGGTCAAGTTGAAAAAGAGGGCGGACCACATGCAAGATCTTCATCTGATCTTTGAGCGATTACGGAGGTGTCAACTGAAGATGAATCCACTCACGTGCGTGTTTGGTGTTACATCTGGAAAGTTCTTGGGTTTTATCATTCATCACTGAGGGATTGAGATCGACCAATCAAAGATCAAGGCAATTCAGGAGATGCCTAAGCGTAAGAATCTCAGGGAGCTTCACAGACTTCGAGGTCACTTGGTATATATCTGAAGATTCATCTCAAATTTTGCAGGACGCTGCCATCCCTTCAGCCACCTTATGAAAAAAGGCACATCGTTTAAGTGAGACGAATTGTGTCATACAACATTCAGAAAAATAAAGTAGTACTTGTCCCATCCTCCTGTGTTGGGGGCACCCATTCCTGGGAAACCTCTCATACTGTACATCGCAGCTCAAAAAAAATCCTTAGGAGCATTATGTGTATAGAAAAATGAGGAAGTGAAAGAAGTCGCCTTGTACTACTTAAGCTGTCTTTTGGTCGGCGCTAAATTGAAGTATTCCCCCATTGAAAAGATCTGCTTATCGCTCATCTTTGCCATCAGAAACTTAGAAATTACATGCATGCCAACATAGTGCAAATGGTCTCCAAAGCTGATCCCATCAGGTACATCTTGTCCATTCCAATCTTAAATGGACGACTGGCAAAATGGGTTGTAATCTTAATGCAGTATGACCTGGTCTATGTACTACAAAGAGCGGTTAAGGGGCAAGCATTGGCAAATTTCTTAGCAGATCATCCAATTCCTGATGATTGGGAGCTAAATGATTATTTGAGAGGGGAAGATGTATCCTTCATCGATATCCTCCCTCCATGAAAAATGTATTTCGATGAAGCAGCAAGGTGAGATGGTGTTGGTGCAGGAGTGGTTTTTATCTCCCCCAAAAGGTACATTCTCCCGTATTCATTTGTGCTTACTCAATTATGCTCTAACAATATGTCAAAGTACCAAGCGCTCAACTTAGGTCCTCAAATGGCTACTGAGATGGGGATTAGATACCTCAACATATATGGTGACTCATAGTTGGTCATCAATCAACTACTTGATGTGTATGAGGTTAAGAAAGAAGACCTTGTCCCGTATCACAAGCACGCATTACGACTGCTAAACAAGTTGGACATAGTCAAGTTAAAGCACGTGCCAAGGAAGGCAAGGAGTGCCAACAAGATGGCTGATGCACTTATAAGCCTCGCAACCACTTTGGCACTGGGGGCAGAAGAAAGAATAACTATTCCAGTATGTAGCCACTGGGTTATTCTGCCGAATGATGAAGACTCAGAGGAAGACGTCAACATGATTTGTGTTCTTGAAACAGATGCAGAAGACTGGCGTCAACCTATAAGTGAGTACTTAGAGCGTGGAAAACTACCTTCTGACCCAAGGCATAAGACGGAAATACAGCGGAGAGTTTCAAGCTTCCTTTACTACAACGAAACGCTCTATCAACGCTCTTTTCTTGGCATTTGGTTATGATGCTTGGATATGGAAAAAGCAAAGCAAGCAATGGCGGAATCAGATATGTGTGGAGCACACCAATCAGGGCCGAGGGTACATGATCACATTAAAAGGATTCGTTACTATTAGCCCACTATGGTGCAAGATTGCATAAATTATGCAAAGAGGTGTAATGCTTGTCAATTCCACGCTGTTGAATTCGTGAGTATGCAACCACAAGAGGGGGTGAATTGTGGTGTCAGATT
>NCQT01074147.1:0-16582 GCA_002740465.1 Stenocereus thurberi
GAATCATGTACAATTGGGGTGTTACAACACCTATCCCCTGTTGGAACATATATGTGGATGGCTCCTCCACTAAATATGGGAGCGGGACCGGCCTTTTCATCGAAACCTCCCAAAGGAAGAGGCACGAGTGCGCTTTGAAGTTCATGTTCAAGGCACCCAACAATGAGGTCGAATACGAGGCCCTTATAGTGGGGGTAGAAATGTATCACACAACCGGGATAGATTCGGTTAGGGTGTACTCAGTGTCACAGTTTGTTGTTAATCAGCTCAATGTGGACTACAAAGTGAAGGACGACACCATGGCGCATATGTTCATTGGGTATGAGGGGCAACCAGTTTATTGAAGCATTTTTTAATAATGCATATATCGCAGTCAGAAAATCGATAAGCAGACACTTTATCAAAGTTGGCTAGCTCTTCGGAAGATGGGAAGCCAAAGCGAATCCAGTGGGAAATGATGGCCAAACATAGCATTAAACTCTGTGAAGTCCTTTGGCTGGACAGGAGTTCCACTTGGTTGGACCCCATTCGTGCATATCTAACAGATGACACGTTACCCCAGACACCAAGCAGGGGGGCCAAGCAAAGTGACAGCAAACGGGTTCATACTGTACGATGACATTCTATACAAACAGTCCTACGCTCGCCCACTATTGGCCGGTGTGGCGCCTGAGACAGGGCAAAAGATCCTCGAGGAGCTGTATGAAGGAGTATGTAATTCACATACTGGTGGGCATGCCCCTGTGGTCGTCGTCATACATACCGGCTACTATTGGCCTTCTCTATACGAAGATGCTATAAACTTGGTCCGCAGCTATGACAAGTGCCAGAAGTTCGCCTCCGTCCAGCGGTAGCCCACCATTCCGCTGACACCAATAGTTAGCCCCATACCATTCACTACCTAGGGGATGGATATATTGGGGTCTTTCCCTACGGCCATGGGTCAGCACAAGTACTTGTTTGTTGTCGTGGATTACTAATAAAATAGGTGGAGGTCGAAGCGGTCGTTTCAATCACTGCGGCTATGGTCTGTAAGTTTATTTGGAGAAACATCATCCCTCCTTTTGGAGTCCCTCGGGTGATGGCCTTCGATAATGGTCGACAGTTTGACACGACTAAGGTTACCAATTATCTAAGCACCCTACGGTGTCAGGCACGACTCACCCCGATGGCTCGTCCATAAACAAATGGCCAAGCTAAAGCTACCAATTATGTCATTCTCCTTGGCTTGCAGAAGAAGCTAGATGAGGCTAAGGGTGAATGGGCGAATGAGCTGCATAGCATTTTATGCTCAATAAATACCATGGAAAAGACGACCATAGGGGAAACTCCTTTTATGCTAGCATATGGGACTGAAGCCGTATTCGTTAAGACAACACTCCACACCCACCGTCTTAATACTTTCTAAGAAGAACTCAACATTGCAGCCCTTCATAAAGCCCCCGATTTACTTCCCACTATTTGGGGTGGTACCCTCCTTAGAGAGAAACTTTACAAGCTCCGCATCACACGGCTCCACGATCGTACAGGCAAACTCCATCCTATCGAGGTGGGCGACCCGGTTCTTCAGATGACCTACACTGTGGCACGATCAGATGAGTAGGGCAAACTCATGGCAAACTGGGAAAGGCCATATAAGGTGAAGGAGCAGTTGAGACCAAGCACATATTACCAGAAGGAACTCCCATCCCACGAATATGGCATAGTAGTAATCTCCGAAGGTATTATTTCTAGTAGTTTCCCTTATGTACAGTTAACACAATGTACCGACAGTGATATCGAATAAATACACGCATGGCTATAGGTCGCCATGCCGTATACTTTTCTCACCCAGCTCTACTACACCTTTACCTCCTAAGAGGGCTAAGGGACCAATAGCACAGCCAGGGGTCGGTCATTACACCTTTAGGCCCCATGGGACTAAGGGTCCTACAGCACAGCCTAGGGGCCAGTTGCTACACCTTTAGGCCCTATGGAGCTATGAGTCCTATAGCATGCCCTAGGGGCCGGTCACTACATCTTGATCCCCCAAGGGGCAAAAGATTCTATAGTAAGGTTTAGAGGCTGGTCGCTACACCTTCAACCCCCAATGGGCTAAGGGTTGTATAGCATGGCCTAGGGGTCAATCGTTACACCTTTAGCTCCAAGAGGCTAAGGGTCCTATCGGACGACCTAGAGGCTGGTCGCCACACCTTTAGCTCCCAAGGGGCTAAGGGTCCTGTAGTATGGCCAAAGGGTCGGTCGCTATACCTTTAGCCCAAAGAGACTAAGGGTCTCTCTTGAGTTGTCATTTCACTTTGGGGCCAGATAATCATAAGCACCAGCAAGAGCATAGTAAGTAAGTAAAAAGAAAAGTAAAACAACAAGCCACCAAGAACACAGATGTATCTAAAAAAGAATCCTTTTCATTAAGAAGGTGATGTGGATACATTCATTAATAGACGAAGAAGAAAAAAGGAGAATGGAAAGGAAAGGGAGGAGGTAGCTATGACCTTAGGCATCGAGACCTTCATCATCACTACCCTCCTCGCCATCACCATCAAGAGGTACGGTGCTTTTGAGGCAATCAGGGTCATCATCAGATACGTCATATGGAAACAAAACCTCATTGGGATCCTTGCCAGTTTAAACGGCTCAATGGCGATCTTTGATATAATGAACCCACACCTTGAAAAAGTCGTCCTGCTGGAAATTCAAAGGGGCTAACATCCCTAGGAACTCACGAAAGAATGTAGTTTGTTCGTCCTAGCCGCACTGTAAGGCCGCCTCTTCAGCTTTGCTCACGGACTCTTAATGTGCAATCTCTGCGCCAGCGAGTTGGATATGGGCGTCCTCCAGTTGAGGGTTCAAATCTTCTTTTTCTTCTCCCAACTCTCCTTCTCCTTTTTTAATTTTTCCCAGTGGCGTATATACTTCGTCGCTGAGTCCTCTGCCTAGTGTTGACCATCTTGAAGATGTCAAATCTTCTCCTCCACATCAATCGCGGAGGGCCCAAACAGCATCACATTGAGGGTTAGAGCAAAATGCTACATAGGAATACATGCCTAAGATAGCGTCATGGACCTAGAAAAAGGGAATAAAGAGGTTGTCTAGGGATAGGGATGCCATTACCTCAGCCAGCAACCATCAGATGGTCTTCAAATAGCCTCGGCTGGCTAGGGGCAGCCGTCGGCACCAGGTTCCAAAAGTAGGCCAACTTCTCCACCGACTCCAATTTAGAAGAAGGATCAGCCACCAAGAAGTTCATCGCTGATGAATGGCCATCCTGGGGAGCTGCAAGATGCGGCAACCTTCTATCAGTTCTGAGTGCTTCCTGACGAGCAGACCCCCCTGAACCTTTCGTCTCTGTCAGTTGTGGTCGCAGGTCATTGCGCCTCTGGGAAGTGCAGGGCAAAGGATGCCTGTGCCCTGAGTGCCTCCTGCCATAGCCTGTTACGTGCGACACTAGAAGGAAGACTAACTACCACAGTGGGCAGCTTCCCTGAATGCGAAAGAATCTTGGGCACCTAACATGGGGGAAGAAGTTAGATTTTCATGAATGAAAGGCAACTGAATGGCAAGGACCTGTGAACAATGTCTAACCTTCTTTGCCTGGGACTTTACGTGTTAGCACATCTCCTCCTCACGGCGTTGGGCAGCCTCAGCGACGATTTCCTCTGTACTGGCGTCCTTTCTTTCGAAGAAGGATAGCATCGTCGGGCTTGCTCAGCATGGGGAAAATGAAGTCATGTTAGAAGTAAGGAAAATAGTATACACAAAAGGAACAAGCAATACCCTTAGAATATTTCTCTAAAAAAAGCAAGCCCGCGGTCGCGAGGAAGAAGTCACTCTCAAAATACGACAACCGAGGGAGCCAATTGAGTGATTCCTTATCGTTAGGCTTGACCCGACGACGCTCAGGCTCCTTACCTGCATTGATTATATGGGACATGAAGGCCAGTAGGGGCTTTGGTTGGTCATCCTCCCGCACATAATATTGAAAGCATCGGGCGGTGGCCCTCTCTTTGAAGGTTGGCTCTCCAAAAGGGTTTCAGACCAGCTTGCCATCATTCCACTCAGGAACATCAGCCCAACCGGTCGCTCGATGCACAAAGAGAAATTCGTACTTCCAGTTTTTTAGTTTCGACTTTTCTCGATGGCTGTTATAAAACCCTTTTAGTTATTAAAGGTGTACAAGCCCGTTTCCCTAACCTCACTAGGTGCCTTCTGCACAGTATGTACCAACCTGAACTCCTAAGCCGAGCAAGTCAGCCCCCTTAACTCGCAGGTCGCCATGAATATGCAAATATTGTACCATGACNNNNGCACCATTTACACCGACACTGACTCTTCCTTATTGAGGATATCCAGGATGACTTCGTGCTTGGGAAACCTCAAACTGTACGACAAGGCCGCCTGATAAATTGTGATACAAATTTGCGTCAGGAATGACGATCTTATACCCAACAGGAAGGAGGCATTTTTCCTCTAAGGTCGGCCTCTTTAAAGATTGCACTATCCTAGGGTTCGAAAACTGCGTGCTCAACCATCCCAAGGGTTAGAATGCTCAGGTGCCCTGGGGAAGCGTGTGCCTTCTACCACCACTTTGAGAGTCAGACCTTCTTGGTGCAGCCCCCTCTTGATCTGTAATGTCCCCACATGTACATAGTTCACTATTTGCATTCTCTTCGTTAGTTTCACCAATTAGAAGTAATTTTCCAAATGATAAGGGCATTACCTTCGTCCAAAATGACAAGGTTTTTCTTGTAAATGATAAATTCTAGCAACGCTAATTAATGGTTTCCATCAAAATGCATTCACATAATTACAACCCATCAAACTATATATAAACAGTTCTAACATCGAACCATTTAACTATTCCAGGGTTTACATCAAAATGTAGTAACTCTTGTAGAGTATATAGCTTTAACATCAAAAAGTTTCATAATACAGTGCTCAAAACATCTCTGGACTAACACATTACTATTCCTTTTGTTTGGACTTTTTTGCTCACTTATCACCCTCAGCCGTCCTGCCCGCCTGAGGGCGGTTTGCTGAACATTTCCCTAAAACAAAATATGAAAATATTTCGAACTGTGAGCCGAAGCTACGTACATGCATTCCTGTATTGTTAAATGATCAACGAAAAGCTTATTAGACCCACATTGTAATTCATTCTAATTAAAAAAGTAGGGAATGAGATAAATGTGAAACTGTATTGTCAATTATTATCTGATAGTGAACTCCTAGTAACTATTACGATCTGAAGATAGGCGTACACCTGCCAAGCTAATCGGGGGACCTGGCCTGAAGCCGCGTGAGTCACTAAAGGGCAATGCCCCATAACTGATAACTGATGGGGTCACTAATTATGTGGTAAATCACTGATTAAACTGATTCATTGATGTACTTACCAAAACATTATAATTTTGATAAACATGTGCTGATTTCTAAAGTTACAGGCAGTGAACGTACCTGGTACTTTTAATGGAATTCACTGTAATGGGATTTTACAGAAAAGGAAAAAAAATGGTAGATTAGGCCCTGATTCTATACAAAATTATCGTTGTAGGAACATATGGTTAACAAAAATATTTATTTCATAGCTAATAATTTAGTAAAAGAAAAGTAAGAGCATAATAGGGGCTTAGAAAGAATGACTCATAACTCAGTCCTCTAACCTCTAATTGAGACTTAAAAGCCCAATATAGAAACCTTAGGAAGTCTCAAAAAGCTTTCGCTGAGAACACCAAGCTTAATTCCCACAATAGAATTCCCAAAAAGAGGTTAGAACACAAGCACGTCAATTTTGGTCCATTCTGCATAGTTTTGGTAAAACGACCATAGCTTTTTCCACGGACCTTGAATTAAGGTGATTCAAAAGGAATTTAAAACCTAATGTACTGAACTATCTACCCACCAAAAATCATAATTTTCTAATAGGTTGATCATTACCAGTTTAATCCCGAATTCTGTCCTGTTTTCCTAAAATTTCCAACCCCGCACTCTTTTAGCTTTTCTCCCTCTTTTCATACAAATCCTCAACTTAAATCATTCCTTAAAAGCATGTAAACAGGCTTTGATCCATCCTAATATCATGCAAAATCACCACACTCAATTTCACTTCATAATCATATCCAATAAAGATCATTTTTCAATCAAATACACATAAACCAAGCTTAATGCTAGTTTAATCCAAACCATACATTACTTGCCAAAACCATAGTTTATGGCCAACTTGGACTCACTCTCACTCATTTCAAATCATCAAAATCATCATCATCAACACCAATAAATTAGAAGATGAACAAATCAAAGATAAAACAATTAAAATCCAACACTTTATCATTAAGCTTGCATGATTAATGATTAATCCTAGCCCTAGCATGATCCAACCTCAACTCCACCATGATCAATACCAAAATAACTCTCATTTCTTATCAAAATATCATAAGCAAAGATCAGGAATATCAAAATGAGAATCAAAACTAAAGTAAAAAGCAAATCCAATAAGATCAAGTTTAAGATTACTCACTTTGCTTGAAGATAAGTAGAGATGGAGGTGATATTTAGTGGTTTCAATGATGAAGGACGGTGGCTAGTAGTACTAGGATGTCGGGGGGTCAGAGGCCACCAAGGCTCGCTGGAAACTGGCTAGAAAACACCCAAATAGCTGCTGGGGGCTGGCTGGCATGTAAGAGAGAGAAAGGAGAGAGAAAATGGGTTTTTGGGTTGAGTTGTGTTTTTTTGACTAATCCAAACACTTGCTGAGTTTTTAACTAGAAAAATGACTTTTTGGGCTAACCATGGTTAAGCTTAATCATAGTAATTAGTTAGGATAATAAGCAAACTTGGTGGGCTTCAAATAATCCGAAATAAGTTGGGTTCGAGAATAAAACGCTTCGTAACGATAATGTTTTTGCGAAACTCAAAATTAAATTTTTATAATGTTATCGAAAACAAAATAAATTACTTAGATTAAGCTTGTTAGGGCCTACTATCAATTCTTTCAAAGTTTTACATTAATAAATTAAATAAACAAATAAAATTCGAATTACCAAGTAAGGGCTCAAATAAATTTTTCCTTACCGGGATGAATAAATGGGATAAATAAATATGAGAAAAATCATGAACATTAGGTGATTAAATAAATAAACATAATTTTGAGTTGGGGTATTATAGCTTTCCCCCTTAAAGTGTTTCACCCTCAAAACTTATGAACTTTACCATGTAATGCAAGATTACCTTAAATAAGTGTAGGTACTTGGCTTTCATTTCCTCTTCAGTCTCCCAAGTAGCTTCTTAGAAGGTGTGATTTGATCATAGCACTTTGACTAGAGATATCTGCTTGTTGCACAGCTACTTAATTCTGTGATCTACTATTTGGATTGGTCGTTCTTTGTATACTAAATCCGTAGTGATTTCAATAAGTTTAGATACAATGTTGTGGTTTAGATCTGGGGTGTACTTTCTAGGCTGAGAGGTGTGAAACACTTTATTCATGTGTTCTAGTTCTACTGGCAAATCTAGGTGATGAGCTACAGGATTCAACTTTTCAATGATTTCATATGGTCCAATATATCTTGGACTCAGTTTTCCTCGTACTACGAACCTCTTGATACCCTTAGTTGGCAAAACTTTCAGAAAAACCTTATCGCCTACTTGAAACTCCAGGGGCCTCCTTCTCTTCTCCACATAAGTCTTTGCCGGCTCTGGGCAATCTTAATATGCTCTTGAATCCTTCTTATTATTTCCACAGTTTCCTGGATCATTTTCAGGCCTATAATCAATGCCTCACCCAAGTGACTCCAACACAGTGGGGTTCTACACTTTTTTTCATATAAAGCCTCAAACGGGGCCATTCTGATGGTGGACTGGTAGCTGTTGTTATAAGAAAACTCCACCAACGGTAAATTGTCTTCCCACTTCCCTTGGAATTCCAACACGCAAGCTCTTAATATGTCCTACAGAATTTGATTCACTCTTTCAGTTTGCCCATCTGTCTCGGGGATGGTAAGAGCTACTAGAGTTTAATTTAGTCCCAAAGGCCTTTTGAAATGCTTGCCAAAAATGGGCTTGGAATCTTTAATCCCTATCTGATACTATATATAAGGGGATTCTGTGTAGTTGGACTATCTCATTAACGTACAACTAGGGTAGTTTTTCAATTCCCTAGGTATCTTTGATTGGCAGAAAATGGGCCGACTTGGTAAGCCGATCGACTATAACCCATATAGCATTCTTCTTCGAGGTAGAAAAGGGTAAACCCATAACAAAGTCCATTAAGATCGAATCCCACTTGTAAGTGGGAATTTTTATGGGTCGCAGTTCACCTATAGGACGCTGATGCTCAACTTTAACTTTTGGATAAGTTAGACACTTGTCTACATATTCTACAACCTCCTTCTTCGTATCACCAGAAGTATTGTCTTAAGTCTCTGTACATCTTGGTGCCTCCTGGATGCACCGAGTAGCGAGTATTGTGAACCTCCTCTATGATCTGCTTCCTAAATTCCTCATTTCTGGGTACACATAGGTGATTTTGGAATCACAGGGTCCCATCCTGATGTACTACAAACCTAGGAAACTTTCCTTTCTCTAAATTTTGCTTTATTCTTTGAAGTTCAGGATCACTTTCCTAGTTCACTCGAATTTCCTCCATTATGGAAGGCTGTAAGGTAAGTGTTAATAATTGAACATATGCTTGCCCATGGGACACTATTTGCATTCCCAAATCCTTAAGCTCTCTCAAGAGACTCAACTGGGTAATCACCACAGTGCTTGGGCTATGTTGCAATTTCTTACTCAGGGCATCTGCTACAACATTTGCTTTTCCTGGATGATATTGAATTTGCAAATCATAATCCTTAAGCAACTCAAGCTAATATCGTTGCCGCAAGTTGAGTTCCTTCTGGGTGAAGATATACTTCAAACTTTGATGGTCAGTATAGATCTTGCATGGTATCCCATATAAGTAATGTCTCCAAATTTTCAATGCAAAGACCACCGCTGCTAACTCCAAGTCATGGTTGGGGTAATTTTTCTCATAAGGATTGAGCTGTCGAGAAGCATAAGGTACAACCTTGTCTTCTTGCATCAATACACACCCAACCCGTTCTTTGAAGCATCACTATAGATAGTATATTCCTTACCTTTCACTAGCGTTAGGATTAGGTGGTAGTTAATTGCTGCCTTAACTCTTGAAAGGCTCTTTCACACTTCTCTGTCCACTCAAATTTATTCGCTTTCCTCAGCAAATTGGTCAGGGGCGAAGCTATTTTCAAAAAGTCCTTGACGAACCTTCAATAATAACCCACTAAGCCCATAAAACTTCTAATCTCTGTGACTTTAGTAGGCCTTGACCATTCGGTAATCGCCTTCACCTTTTGGTTGTTAACTTTATTCCTTCTTTTATAACCACATGACCTAAGAACACCACTTCTTCTAACCAAAATTCATACTTCTTTAGTTTCCTATAAAGTTAATGCTCCCTCAGGATTTGTAACACAATCCTCAAATGATCAGAGCATGTTCCTCCTTGTCCTTAGAATTGATAATGATGTCATTCATGAACACCACTATAAACTTATCTAAGTAGTGTCTGAAGACTCTGTTCATAAGATCTATGAAAGCTGCGGGGGCATTAGTGAGGCCAAATGGCATTACTATAAACTCAAAATGACCATACCTGGTCCTAAACATAGTCTTAGGAATATCGTCAAGTTTAATCCTGAGTTGATAGTACCTTGACCTCAAATCATTCTTAGAGAAGGCTCCTGCTCCCTACAATTGGTCAAACAAGTCATTTATTCGCAGTAAAGGGTATTTGTTTTTGATGGTGATCTTGTTCAACTCCTTGTAGTCAATACATAGCCCTAAGGTTCCATCCTTTTTCTTTACGAACAACACTGGGGCACCCCATGGTAACACACTTGGCTTAATAAAGCCATTCTACAACAACTCATCTAATTGAAGCTCAGTTGGAGCCATACGATATGGGGCTTTGGAAATAGGTTGGGTATCAGGGATTGATTCAATTCCAAAATTAATTTTCCTCTGCGAGGGTAATCCTAATAACTCTCAAGGGAAAACATCCTCAAATTCATAGACTACAGGAATATTCCTAACTTTCTCTTCCTTTAATCGGGTGTTAATAGCATAACATCAATATCTAATACACCCTAGATATAACAGCTTACTTGCTTCCATAGCAGAAATCAAAAAACAAGATTCTTCCTCTCTCTGCCCCTAGAAGAATACTTCTCTCCCTTTTTTATCCTTCAAAATAACCTTAAGATCCTCACAGTCAATCTTAGCTCCATAGGTGTGTAACCAATTCATTCCCAGAATGATGTCAAAATCAGACAAATCAAATAGAATCAAATCCACAGTGAAGGCGGTTCCACCAATGGTAATGGGAATAAGTTCATAGGAGATGGGGCATTCAATAACAGAATCATTGGGTGGCTTGATCCTATAATTGGTTTCCATCCTTCTATTCTCCAGGTTCAATTGCATGACAGATCGGGTGGATATAAATGAATGAGTAGCACCCCGAATCAAATAATACACAAAATGACTTTGAATTTAAAAAGAGAGTTCTAGTGACTACCATACCAGAGGTGGCAATTTCCTTCTTGCTTATTATAAACGCCCATCCTACTATTGCAGGCCTTAGTGGTGGGGGCCCTTAGCGAGGTGGGGCCAAGGGTTTTGCTGCATCTTTATCTACAGCCTTTAACCTTCGGAGCATGCATCAATAAGGTGTCCAGGGCTTCCACACCACATGCACTTATTAGTTCCTACTTGGCATTCAGTGGTGGTATGATTTGTTCTTCCACATTTCATATAGGGCTCTGTAGAGCTTGCCGGATGGCTCTTGAGAGGAGCGGGAGAAGATTTCTTTTGGTTCACACTCTCACTTGGAGTTCCTCACTCAAACCCCTTTCTCTTTTGGTTGATTGGGTTTAGGGCTCTCAACTTTGTCTTTACTCGCTCCACTTCAACTGCTCACTTATATAGTTCTTGGTAAGCAAAATTGGTTGCTTAGCTAACTGATTCTAAATATAGAAGGTCAAACCCTCTTCAAACCTTCTCATCTTCAACCTTTCAGATGATATAAACTTAGGAACAAACCTGGATAATTCTGTGAACATACTGGCGTACTGCATGATAGTCATGGTGTCACTCATCGCCAGCTCCATAAACTCTTTCTCCTTTTGCCTTTAGACCACAACTGAATAAAATTTTACCCTTAACTCACTCAGGAATTTACTCTAGGTGAATTTAGGCCCTATGGGCTTATCCTTAACAGTATTCCACCAAATATCAGCTTCATCAGTCAAATAATATGTCCTAATGTTTACTTTCTTTTCGTCTGGCACTTCTACCATTAAAAAGATTTTCTCCATTCTTCTTATCCATTCATCCAATACTACTGGATCATAAGTTCCATTATACACTTTAGGGTTGCGTCGTGCTACCCTATCTACTAATTTATCCTCTTTATGAGGGGTTTCAGTGGGTGGGAATCCGCTTCATCAGTTCAGCTACTAAGGTCGGCTAGTAGTTCGAATCCCCAATGTTGTTAGCTAAATCAGAAGGAATTTATAGCATTTGGCCAAATTCGGTGGCACATAATGGGAGGCTTGATCACCCAATCTCTAGCCATGATCCGAGAATTCCTCTATATGAGCCTCTGTATTGTTGTGCACTGATTTGGACATTCTAATCATACATTAAATGAAACAATTCAATCATTAGAATACCCAAACATATAAGATAAGCATGCCCAATAAATACATTTGACATAACTCAAAGATTATTAAAAACAAACCCAAAGCTTCATTATATCATTTTATAACTGCTTATTTATATGCAAAGCTGCCTGTTTATATACATGATCAGCAAAACATTTCACGTCTAACTGACTAGGTAAAGTTAGTTTTGACTCCTACTTCAACCCCAAGCACTCATTAGCCCCAAGACACTAGATCCGTCACATGACTAAAAAGAGATATGGACCATGTCATCACGGTCGGAGAGGATTGGACTAACTATATACAATGTCATATGCTACACAAAATACAACTTTTTAATCCGACCATACCATATATACATACAGGGCTCAAAATGAAACTACTAACATCAACCCCTAGAACCACCAAACGATCCCTAGAGGGATTGTAATCTGGGTTAGACTCATTATTAGGCTCTTCGCCCGAATCAAAGCTGCTAGTCAATGCCTCAGACTCGGCATCACCAACCTTCTGCTCAACCTATTGCTCCACTATTATCTCATCAATCTCCTGATCCCACTGTTCCTCCACCACTGCCTCATCAATGTCCCGATCCTCCTCGAGATCATCCTCCTCCTCCGGATGACCCTCATCCTCAGAACTAACCACCACTGTCTTTTGTGTATCAGGGAGGTCTATCATCACATGAACCTCCCTTAGACTGTCGGGCAACAGTGGGGTACTTGGTGTGGGCAAGGAGGGTGGTCCCTGTGCTGGTGTTGAGGCTGCAGGCGGGCGATATGCCTGATGTAATGGAAAGGCATGCTAAGGAGCCTCCATAGTGAGTCCCCTCTGCTCAAAGTCCTCCGCCAACAACAACTCTATAGTGATAGTCATCCAAGCCTCCTATGCCTGAAACCTAGGCCCATCCCACCCTGGGTTCCATGTTATCATAAAATGATGGTAACGGAGCTTGAACTCTACCCACGGATCAACTGTGGGTAAGGACCAGAGCAGTCTAAGTGCACGGATTGTAATACTAGGAAACTCTCCTGTGCATGAGCCTCTATACTAGCATGCAGCAGCCCGTTGTGAGCAACCATAGATGCACCCGGCATCATGTTAATGGCACAAGGGTCCATCTAACGAAGAAAAACAAATATGAGAGGCATACATAACCATAATTAAGGAACATGCAAATGTAAACAGCCTACATTTCTAATATCACAAGTCTCTAATAATATACGATATTCCTTACTAATAACCCTTGTCACCCTCCGATATCTAAACTCCATACTCTGTATCCTATCCGGAAAAATCAAAACCTGGCTCTGATACCAAATCTGTAACACCCCCAAATGTACATAGTTTACTATTTGCATTCTTTTCGTTAGTTTCACTAATTAGAAGCAACATCCCAAATGATTAGGGCGTTACCACCGTCCAAAAGGATAAGGCTTTGCTTGTAAATGATAAATTCTAGCAACGCTAATCAATGTTTTCCATCAAAAGGCATTCACATAAGTACAATCCATTAAACCATATATAAATAGTTCTAACATCAAACCATTTAACTATTCCATGGTTTACATCAAAATAAGTACCTCTTATAGAGTATACAGCTTTAACATTAAAAAGTTCCATAATACAGTGCTTAAAACATCTCAGCACTAACACATCACTATTCCTTTTGTTTGGACTTTCTTGTTCACTTATCACCTTCAGTCGTCCTACCTGCCTGAGGGCGATCCACTGAATATTTTCCTAAAACAAAACATGAAAATATTTCGAACTATGAGCTGAAGCTCAATACATGCATTCCTGTCTTATTAAATGATTAATAAAGAGCTAATTGGGCATGCATTGTAATTCATTTTAATTAAAAAATAGGGAATGAGATAAGTATAAAACTGCATTGTCAATTATTATCTGATAGTGAACACCTAGTAACAGTTACGATCTGAAAATAGGTGTACACCTGCCAAGCTGATCGGAAGACCTGGCATGAAGCCACGTAGATAACTGAAAGGCAATACCCTATAACTAATAACTGATAGGGTCACTAATTATGTGGTAAATCACTGATTAAACTGATTCATTGATGTACTTACCAAACCATTATAGTTTTGATAAATACGTGCTGATTTCTAAAGTTATAAGCAATGAACGTACCTGGTACTTTTAATGAAATTCACTGAAATGAAATTTTGCACAAAAGTGAAGGAAATGATATATTAGGCNNTGATTCTATACAAAATTATCGTTGTAGGAACATGCAGTTAGCAAAAATATTTATTTCATAGCTAATAATTTAGTAAAAGAAAAGTAAGAGCATAACAGGGGCTGAGAAAGAATGACTCATAGCCTAGACATATGACCTCTGATTGAGACCTAAAACCCTAACATAGAAAGCTTAGGAAGTCCCAAAAAACTTTCATCTAGAAACCAAGGTTGATTCCCACAAAAGGATTACCAAAAGTGGCTAAAATACAAGCATGTCAGTTTTGGTCCATTCTGTACAGTTTTGGTAAAACGACCATAATGTTTTTCACATATCTCAAATTAATGCAATTCAAAATTCATTTAAAAGCTAACACATTGAAATATCTATCCACTAAAAATTATAATTTTCTAATGGGCCAATCATTACCAGTTTAATCCTAAATTCTGTCCTATTTTCCTGAAATTTTCAGCCCCCCACTCTTTTAGCTTTTTCCCATCTTTTCACATAAATCTGCAACTTAAATAATTCCTTAAAAGCATGTAAACAAGCTTTGATCCATCCCAACATCATACAAAACCACCACACTCAATTTCACTTCATAGTCATATCCAATAAACATCATTTTTCAATCAATTATATACGTAAACCAAGCTTAATGCTAGTTTAATCCAAACCATACATTACTTGCCAAAACCCTAGTTTATGGTCAACTTAGACTCACGCTAACTCATTTCAAATCACCAAAAACATCATCATAAATACCAATAGGTTAAAGATGATCAAATCAAAGATAAAACAATCAAAATCCAACACTTTATCATTAAGCTTGTATGATTAAGGATTAACCCTAACCCTAACCCTAGCATGATCCAACCTCAACTCCACCATGATCAATACTAAAATAAGTTTTATTTCTTATCAAACATCATGATCAAAGATCACAAATATCAAAACAAGAATCAAAACTAAAGTAAAAAGCAAAACCATCAAACTCAAGTTCAGGATTACTCACTTTGCTTGAAGATAAGCAGAGATAGAGGTGATGTTTAGTGTTTTGATGATGAAGGATGGTGGCTAGTGGTACTAGGATATCGGGGGGTTCGAAGGCCATCGGAACTGGCCAAAAACTAGTTGAAAAACAGCCAAACAACTACTAGCGGCTGGCTGGCGTGTAGGAGGGAGAAAGGAGAGAAAAAATAGGTTTTTGGGTTGAGTTGTGTTTTTTTTACCAATCCAAACACTTGGTTGAGTTTTTAACTAGAAAAGTGACTTTTTGGGCTAACCATGGTAAAGCTTAATCATGGTAATTAGTTATGTTAATAAGCAAACTTGTTGGGATTCAAATCGACTGAAATAAGTTGGGTTCGAGAATAAGACGCTTCGTAACGATAACGTTTTTGTGAAACTCAAAATTAAATTTTGCAATGTTACCAAAAAGAAAATAAATTACTTAGATTAAACTTGTTAGGGCCTACTATCAATTCTTCCAAAGTTTTACGTTGATAAATTAAATAAACAAATAAGATCTGAATTGAGAGCCCAAATAAATTTTTTCCCACCGGGATGAATAAATGCGATAAATAAGTAGAGGCCAAGGAACGGGAACCCAATGAACAAGCTTTGCCCTCTTGCTTTGATGAACTGGTGCTGGCGGAACACACCTTCACACCCTGTTGTAAGGACTCAGAAGAAGATTGGGAGTTGCCTACTGAGTATCCTTCTGCCATGAGTTCCGGCACTTTCTTTGGTCGAGCGGTCTGCTTCGTTCAGGTCTGCTTCCATTCTTGAACATTAGTCATACGAGAAACAGCCACATCAATTTGCCACCGATAAACCACCTCCTCCTTGATACTGAGGATGCTGAGAGTGGAAGAGTATTCACAACTAGACAAAGAAGGTGTCCCCAGCTCATATATGGGCACCGCATAGGGAATCCTTTGGGGTTCCCTAAATTGGTTCTTCAGGGGAAAACTTGCCACCACCCAGCCATCAATCTTGCCAAAACATTGAGAAAATGGGGATGATGGCCCTCCTAACAAGGGTCGACCGATCCCTCAGGGGCGCTCTCACTTGACGAGGAAGAGGATGACATAATTTACTTAATGAATACAAAAGAAACAATCCTCAAAGGAACACCCAAACAAGCGTACCTGCAGCGGTTGAAGAAAATTGAAGGCAAAGGTTAAGGACTATCAACCTCGTTTGAAGATTCAAAGGAAGGAAGGTTGAAGGTGAACAACCGTGTTTGAAGGTATGAAGGCTCTACAGTAGATTTGAAGAATGATGGGGAAAAGGCGGAGCTTATCTCTCCAAAGGAACCCCTTTATTTCTCTAGAAACTTATGAAGGCAAATCCTGAATGACCTCCATCATAACTCCCATCCCTCTTAAATAGAGAAGAGAGGGGGGAGGAGGAGGCAACACACTTCTGAAGGTGTTTGTAGAACTAGGGTACCACCCAGCCCATGACACGTGAAACCTATGAGAGCTAACTTCATGTCCTCAGCCGTGGCCCTGCTCAAAATGCCCAATTTCAATGCCTCGTTATCCACCATAGTGTAGACAATGGTCTGAACCATCTCAGGAATGCAGAAATCTCGGGCGGCCCCCTCGGCATCAGAGAGGATGAAGTCCTGACACAA
>NCQT01074149.1:12556-22731 GCA_002740465.1 Stenocereus thurberi
AAAAATACCCTATTTGAATGAATTGCCTAGCCCTTTCTTGTAATAACTGTGGGGGGTTTTTCAGTTGAAGCTAACTAATTCTATTAATAATTTTATTAACCATAGTTTTATTATATCCTTGTGTTTATTGAAATGAATAATTTTATTAAAAATTAGTTTCAAAATTTCCTGACTTACTATGTGAAAGCATAAAATTAGTGATTCATCGAGTGTTAAATCCAGCGGGCTAAGGATACTAGAGCTTATAGGCTTGTCTTTTAGGCCTAATCATTTTGTGACTTGGGTTTATAGATGAATAAAAAGGGAAAAGGAAAAGGGGGTGATATACCTCTGGTGTCATGCCCCCTTTCCCAGCAATTTCACGACACAAAGCACTGATTTAGCCAACTTCACGACACCAGTCTGAAACACCTAACGCCATCTGCCCTTGCATTGCCACCTCCACTAATTTCCCTTAGGTGAGTGTGAGGCAAAGGGTGAGACGGAGGGAGGGGAGAGTGAGAGAGAGCACACCATGAGTAGAGCTGAGGAGCGGCAGTAGTAAGTGAAAGAGGGAGAGGGAAAATGAGTGATTTCAAATAGCAGCAACAACAATGCCATTGAAGGGTTGGGAACTTGGACAAAGCATCCTGGGTAGAAGCCTTCTAGGTAATGGGTCATGACCAATAGCGAAGGGGTGGAGAATCGGGACTCAACCAGCCTAGAAACTATTCATATAACCTATAATTGGGCCTTTAGGCTTGGAACAAGGTGGATGGTTCGTGATTCCCTAAATTACTAGCTAGTTTGCAATTATTTTCTAAATTTTCCATGAGTTTTGATTTGGTTATAAGATTAGAATCTCTATAAATTGAGTATCTATAGTTGGATTGATTGGGTAGATTGCGGCATTATGTGCAATAATTGGATTTCTAGTTCTTTGTACACCTTTCAGTGTGGTTGTGCATATGATTGAGTTGGATGCATTACTTGAGTTGATTGGCTGGGTGGAGCGATGGGATTGCTTGTTTGCTATTTGAACTAAAGTATCCCTGTTTCCATATGTTTTGTTTGAGTTGCTATTTAATCATATACCTAGTAAAAAGATCTTGTGAACATAGGAGCTTACATTCACATTTGCTTGCCCTTGTGTATTCTATGCTTAATCATGTCACATGCTAGTGTACCCATGATTATAGTTGGATACGTGACTCTAGGGTTTATAAATGGATGTGCATAAAATGTCCTTTGGCTTGGCTGATTGGAGTGTCATGGGATGACATGATTGAGTGTGCCACACATTAAGCGATACGCTTTATAGTGAAACTTCAGTGTTGTGCGTTTGTTATTTGATATGCTTACTATCATTACTATTATAGGATTGTCTTGTTTGTCACGTTGCCATGCTACTGTTTTACATACTAGTGTTTCGTGATCTTTAAGACTTGCATCTGCACTAATATGTAGTTGCCTATGTACTCCATGTGACATGAAGATATGCTAGGTGTATTTGATCGTGTTGGAGTCAATTTCGTGTTACTTGATCATCGAACTGTGACACATGATTATTATTGTGATTAATCGAAGCACATGGTTTAGCGTGGCCTTGTTGTGTTGCCTTACATGTAAGTGATATTCTAATAAGGGTGCAAAAAGCCTAGATCTATGTCTATGTGCATGTCATTTGCTCACATGCTTTCATAATTTGGAGATAATCAGCTTCTTGTGGAGATCCTATGAGACAACTTTGTTTTACTAGCTAAGCTAGTATGATTACCTTGTCTATTTGATTTTACTTTTAACTGTTCTTGATTATAAACATAAGTATAATGTGCAGCACAGGTCTAGAAACTCGAAGCAACTACACTTCTAATCCTATGCGACTCGACATGTTGTATTCTATAAACAACTGAAACTAGAAGCCTTCTCATTGATAATGCTCCATCTGAGATAGCATATCTTTGGTGACTGAAGCCTAAGCTATAAATGCATCGTTAAATATAGAGACCTTATGTCAATCTGACCTCCCCCCCCCCGCACAACCTTACCACCTCCTTTAAGCAACTTGTGTGCAAGAGATGCATGTAACCTTCCCTGCTCATCGAGTTGCACTTCTGGTCCATGTTTTCTTGGTTATTTCCTTACTTGTTAATTGATAATTCCATGTGTTATCCCAAGTAATTTGCGCGTCATATCCCTGTAATATTGTAATGTTTGTTTATGCTGCTTATTAGCCTTGGACTGTGGGGTCATGAGTTTTCATTCTATACGAAGTCATTATGGCTTTTCTTATTGTCTAAATGTTGCTACGAGTGTAATGTTAAGTGAAGCTATGTAATGTCTCTCTTACATGGCTGTGATATGAAAACCCGCTAGTTGTTTGACCTAATTTCAAACAATTTGATTTATTCATGCTTTGAAATGAAAGTGATTTAGTCTACATATAATGGCATGTCTTTGATTATTTCATTGATTGCCAAGTGTGAAAATCCTTTAAATGTTAACTTATGTTGGTTAGACATGAACTTGAAAGCTTGTGTTCATTTTAAAACAAGCTTCAATATGGTCATCCATGCCAACTATTTGCCTCTCTTACACAATTTTCCCTCAGCACCTTAATAGGTGAGTGGATGCTTAGAGAGTAATAACGTGGATGAGACTGGACATGATAGACTTCTTTTTTTCGATTTGAAAACTATAGTTATTTGTAAAGTAAGGTTTTAAATTCTCTTATTGAATTTGTGTAGTTTGTGCCATGTGTATGTGAAACTCGTATTTTACAGCAGGATAAAACTCGGGGACGAAATTCTTTTAAGGGGGGAGAACATAACAACCATGGTTTTTTTCAAGTGAATCTAGCTAATTCGACTAGCGATTTTATTAACCATAGTTTTATTAGATTAGTTAAATTAAGGTAATATTTGTGTGGTTATTAAAATGAATAATTTTATTGAAAATTAGTTTTGAAATCTTGTGACTTATTGTGTGAATGCGTAAAATTAGTACGTCGAGGGTTAAACCGAGCGGGATTAGTGGGATCAAGCAGGTAATGGATACTAAAACGCATGGACTTGTATTTTAGGCCTAAGCATTTCGTAGCTTGGGTTCGTAGATGGAAAAAAAAGGGAAAAGGAAAAATGGGGTACATAACTCTAGTGCTAGGGCCCTTCCTCAGCAATTGCACGACACAAAGCGCTGCTTTAGCCAATTTCACAACACCGGTCTGAAACACTTCATGCCATCTGGCCTCACCGTGCCATCTCCACCGATTTCCTCTGGGTGAGTGTGAGGCAAAGGGCAAGATAGAGAAAGAGGAGGACAAGACATAGTGGAGCACGAGCGGAATTAAGCAGCGGCAATAGCGAGCAAAAGAGGGAGAGGCGGAAACTAGTGGATTTCAACTAATAGTGGCAACGCAATTGAAGGGTCGAGAATCTGGTAGAGGTGTCCTGGGCAAGAGCGTTCTGGGTAGTAGGTCGCGACTAGCAGTGAAGGGTGGGAGAATCAGGAGTCAATTAGCCTAGAAACCACCTATATCACCCATTAATCGGGTCCTTAAGCTTGGAACAAGGTAGGTGGTTCTTGATTTCCCAAGATTTCCCAAATCACTAGCTAATTTGTAATTATTTTCTAACTTTTCATAAATATTGATTCAGTTATGAGATTGAAATTTCGATGAATTGTGTATTTATGGGTACTAGGTGGAGTGATTGGGTTCATTGAGATTATTTGGGTTGAAACTAAGTTGATTTTTAGGATTGTTTATGAACAGTGCTGTGAGGAGGGGGTTCGGGTTATGTGAAAAATCAATGAAATTAAGAAGTGTATTGTTGTTTTGTGGTGCTGGGCTGTTCGTTGCTAGCTGCTAGAATCTACTGATGACATGTTGCACATTTGAATTTTGTCTCTGTAAACCTTTGGCTCATGATTGCCTTGTCTTGCGTTAGAGTGAAGCCGGAGAACAGAAAGTCAGCCGGAGAACTTACCCCTATCCTGCTTCACTCTAGCTAAACCACATTTACCTTGCGTTGTTATTGTCTCGATCCTTGATTTGTCACCACACCCCAAACCTCAAGCACTAATCAGGTTCACTAAACTGTTCAGCTGAATCGTTCAGTTGGTTGAATAATCGACCAAAATGGTAAAATGTTACCCTTAGAATTAGTAAAGCGTCAAGCAAAGGTTGCTAGCTTGTTTTAAATATTTTATTTTGTGTGAACTTGAAACGAATGTAGCAAAATGGAAACAAGTAGACTGATTTACAGAGCCAAACTGCTGAGTGTGTTTAAGTGAAACTAATTATGCTTCAGTTGCAAGTGTGTTGGCTTCTGGAACTGGTTTTAAACACCTTTTTATGTGAAACTAGATGTTTGTTTCGTCGATAACCCGTTTACAATTTTTCCTTGCTGAGCTAAACAATGTTAAGCTTTTGCAGAGATCGGCTTTTGCCATTAATATGGCTTAGTTAGCCTTCTTGAAAACGAATATGTTATTACTGTGATATAATAGAAATTTTACAGTCAAGTGTGTTTGAAAATGAGTTGCATTTGATATATTTTAGCCTAAGAGAATAGTGCTGATATAAAGGACTTAATTTCGTGAGTAGACCTTGGAATCTTGATTAGAGCATGAATCCTAGTTATTACTATCTTGATGAGGATACGAGTCCTTTAACTTTGGGAGGCTCCATGGATACAAAAAGTCGTGAGTCATATGATTCACCTAATGAGAGCACTAGCTTGCAAATCCAATGCCCTAAACAGCGATTTCATCACGCTTGTAAGTGAAAAATCCTTGTTTCTGATTTATGTCGATGCAGGGATTTGAAAAGTGGAGGAACTACTTGAAAAAGGGTCTTTATCGATTTTATAAATGCAATTCTTTAGAAGGGAAAGCATTTTACATAAAATGATTTACCTTGGATAGAGCTTCGTGTTCTTTTGCACATTATTTTGATTTCGTATCGAAAGAGCTCACGTGGTGATGCTAAATGGGATGCTTTGAGATTGAGTAAGGAATCAAGTACACCAGCAACCTCAACGATTAGGATGAGTTGAATGGAGACATAATTTTGGGGTCTTTGTCTAGCTAATATGATAATACTATTTATAATCTCTGTGCATTTGCTACTTATTAATATTGTATGCAACTATTTTGTTTTCTTGAGTTAAGATGCATTCACTGAACGTGCGATAGGTCACCCCTTCTCTATTTTGCTTTTTCCCTATGTTCTTGAAAAGATAGAGATAAGTCCTCGATTCATGTAAATCAAGTCGGAACCTCTCTTTTTCTTTGGAAAAGAACCATATGTATGTATACATATATTCATGAGTTGAATGATATAATGTGATGTATTCATAAGTTCTTGAGCATACGTAAATTCATTACGATAGTTCATATAATGCATATTGACCGATGGTCTCTCTGAATGGCCATGTGGGCCGACCATCTAAAAAGCCCATCAATTTTGTTGGTTGTAGTTGAGTTTCTATTTTCGGGATGTAATCCCAATGCTCTGGGTATGCAATTCATTGAGCCATATCTTCTTTTTTTTTAATTTAGCTTTGTAGCTTATGTACTCCGGGCGTGTGGCTAGTGAAGTTGTGATCTCCAACGTGCAACTGTTAAGCTTGTTGGACATATTCTTCATGTTTTTATTGTTACATGCAACTAATCTAGGGATATAAGCCTAAGTCATGGTTAGCTTTTAAAAATCACTAACACTTCTAACCCTAGAGGTAAGGGTGTTACAAATGGTATCAGAGCAGCGCAGCGCCCTGTAACCATAGGTTGTGATATGAGTTTTACATTTCATATAGTCGTCTAGGTATTTCTTGAGTGATAATATGACATATGATGTAACTTGTGGCACAAATGTGTTTCTGATGTGCTAACTAATGCGATTGATTGATTGATGTCTGATTTAGGTGAATAGATTGGTTATAAAATCAAGTTATATGCTACAATGTGGGTTAAACGGCTTATGCTCTTATGAATTAGCCAAGTGTTGGCTCCACTGGCAGTTGTTTTTGTGTGTACATCATTGATTATTTAGTTGAAAGTACCCTTGGTTTCGAAGTCACAATGTTGGAAATGTGGTAACTCCAACCCCATTCTTTACCCTTAGGTATGATTTGCTCCTTCGACCCTATAATGGAGCGAGTAGACGTACTCAAAAGCTAGTAGAGAAGAGGCTTGAAATCGTTAAACCATTCTCCATTTTGCAAAATATGAAGATTTTGGAGTGTCGAATTCTTTTTCTAGTTATTCAATTAGTTTTGGTTGTCATGTTTGAAGACTTGCATCCATTCTATAATGCATGTATTTAGATTTATAGGTAGGTGTCCTTATGTGTGATTGGGTGTTGTTTGTAAGTGTATGTTTGCTGAGATGTGTACATCACTTGATTGTTAATGACTAGGAAAGTGATTGGAGCTTATCTTCTATATTTGAAATCCCCACTAGATGGTACCTTTCCCCTATAAATTCAGAAGAGCTTGCAGAGATTAGCTGAGATTTTCATATGCATACATGTGAATCAGGGTGATAGGGGTGGAGTCCTGAGGACTAGTGCATGAGGGTTGTCCATGTGTCTTGTATTATGGTTGTCGTTTCCTGCACAATGTCTTTGTTATTCTTTGTGTGATGGATGTTGTTTATACAATGTAGTTTGTGCATTCTCGATGTTATTCGCATGATGTATTTCTTGCTTTCCATCATACAACTACTGTCGTTACTAAGTTCCCCATGCTCCGTTATCTGCTATCTGCCATATAAGATGTTATTTTTGTTGTGGGGTTGGCAGTTTAAGCATTCTGGACATATTAAACCCCAATACACCTAGAAAGAAAACAAGAGGAAGAACCTGATAGACTTTGGAATTGTCACACCATGTATGTTTCCTGTGAGGAGAAAAGACACATGTTATTAGTGCTTTCCTTGGTATTAATGCAAAGTCTAGAAGCCAGAACTCCTTATGGGTGAACCACTCATTTCGTACTAAAAGTCATTAAGGTTCCTACAACCATGTATGGGATGTGAGTGTTTCATAGACTAGCTAGGCATACCAACACATCTATAAATGCCTTTATCATTGTCTAAAGCTACCCTTCGATCCTACAAAAATTTCACACAGCAAAGCAGACTACAGGCTACATTATGAACCCCTAGAGTTGTGATTGGTAGCTAGCCTCTAATAATTTAGGAAATGCCTCAAGCTTACCTTTCTGACCGTAGATTGTAATCTAGATCTTGCACGTGCACGTCTAGGCACCTCCTTAGGGGCAATGTGAGGAGTACACACATTTAGAAGCGATTGTAGCATTATATGCAGTACAAAGCTCATAAGAGCTTACATAGTTGCTTAGATTCATTTTAGAAGTAACCCCAATGAGTTACGTGAATGAATGCTAAGTAATTAGATTTCTACTTGTTTGTACACCTTCTAGTGCGGTTGTGTATATTATTGAGTTGGATGGATTACTTAAGCTGATTAGTTGGGTGGAGTGATGGGATTGCTTATTTGCTATTTGAACTAAAGTACCCCTATTTCCATATGGTTTTAGTGGCTATTTACTCATATACCTAGTAAAAAGATCTTGTCATGATAAGAGTGTACATTCGCATTTGCTTGCCCTTGCATATTCCGTACTTAAATCATATCGCATGCTAGTGCCCATGATTATAGTTGGATGCGTGACTCTAAGGTTTATGAATGGGTGTGTGTAAAATGTACATTGGCTTGGCTCATTAGAGTGTCTTGGGATGACATGATTGAGTGTACCATACATTAAGTGATAAGATTCATGGTGAAACTTTAGGTTGTGCTCTTGTTAGTTGATGTGCTTATTGTCATTGTTGTTATAGGATGGTCCTATTTGTCATGTTGCCATGCTACCATTCTCCATACTAGTGTTTCGCGATCTTTAATACATGCATATGTGCCAATATGTGGTTGCCTATGTACTTCTTATGACACGATGATATGCTAGGTCTATTCATGATCGTGTTGGAGTCCATGCCATATTACTTGATGATGGAACTATGAAACATGTTGGTTAATGTGATTAATCAAAGCACATCATCTGGTGTGGCCTTGTTGTATTGTGTTACGTATCAATGATATTCTAATAGGGGTGCAAAGGGCCTAGAGCTATGTCTGTGTGCACGTCATTCACTTGCATTTCTCCATAATTTAGAGATAATCAGCTTCTAGCGGAGACCCTAGGATAGCACTTTTTTTACTGGCTAAGCTAGTGTGACTAACTTGTCTATTTGATTGTCCTTGTAATTGTTTGTTGCCTACAGACATAAGTATAAGGTAAGGCATTGGCCTAGAAACTCCAATTAACTATCTTTATGACCCTATGCTACTCGACGTGTCATATTCTGTAAATCATCGGAACTAAAAGCCTCCTCAGTGATTACCCCCCACCGAAGGTAGCTTATCTTGGGTGGCTGAAGGCCAAGCTATAAATGCATTGTCGAATATAAAGACCTTATGACAATCCGGCCTCCACCCCCATTACAACCTTAGCACTTTCTTTAAGCAAATTTTATGTAAGAGATGCACGTAACCTTCCCTACTCATTGATCTGCACTTCTAGTAGACCATGTTTCCCAAGTTATTTCTTTGTTAATTGATAATTCCATATGTTATCGCTAGTAATTTGTGTGTCATATACCTGCAATGTTGTAATGTTGGTTTATGCTGCTTATTAGCCTTGGAATTTGAGGTAATGAGCTTTCATTTTATGCGAGGTCGTTATGGCTTTGCTTGTTGTCTAAATGTTGTTACGAGTTTCTTGTTATGTGAAGCTATGTAATGTCTCTCCTAGTAGGCTGTGATATGAAAGCTCGCTGATTGTTTGACTTAATTCCAAATGATTTGATTTCTTCATGCTTTGGAATGAAAGTGATTTAGTCAACTTATAATGGCATGTCTTTGATTATTCCATTGATTGTCAAGTGTGAAAAGCCCTTAAATGTCAACTTATGTTGGTTAGATATCATATTGAAAACTTATGTTCATTTTAAAATAGGTTTCAATGTGATCCTCCATGCTAACTGATTTGCCTCACCTACACAATTTACTCTCGATGCATAATAGAGTGGATAGATGCTTAGAAGAGGAATGCCGAGGAGGAGACTGGATACTATAAACTTCTTTTTCGATTTGAAAGTTATATGTAATTGTAAAGTAAGGTTTTGAATTCTCTTATGGAGAGTGTGTAGTTTGTGTCATGTGTATGTGAATCTCGTATTTCACTACAACATAAACCTTGGAATTTCAAGGATGAAATTCTTTTGGGGGGAGATTGTAATAATCGTGGTTTTTTTTGGTAGACGCTATCTAATTCCACTAACGATTTTATTAACCATAGTTTTATTATATTAGTTAAATTAAGGAATATTTTTGTGTTTGTTAAAATAAAAAATTTTATTAAAAATTAGTTTTGAAATCTCATGACTTATTATGTAAATGCGTAAAATTAGTAATTCGTCGAGGATTCAATCGAGCGGGATTATTGAGATCAAGCATTGTAATTTATACTATAATTTTTGGGCTCGTCCTTTGGACCTAACCATTTCATGACTTGGGTTTGCAGATGGGAAAAATAAGGTAAAAGGAAAAAGGGGCCTACATAACTTTACTGTCAGGCGCCCTTCCCCAGAAATGTCATGACACAAAGCACTGCTTTTAGAGCAGTGGCAATGGGAGGCACGCGTGTAGGGGGTGGGGCCCGCGTGTAACTGGCGTGTCGAGGGAGGCCTAGCAGCGAGGTACACGGGGCACCGACACGCATGGCAGACCGTTCTGTTGTGGTGCCCTGCTTGCCTTTTTTTGGCGTTTTCTAGATTCGAACGCAGCGTTTCGGTCCACCCCCCAACGTGAGACGCTGCGTTTTGATCCGATTTCAAAAAAAAAAAAAACAGAAAGCTGATGAACAGGGCCTGGGGATGGGTTTTGCAACAGATCAGTAACCGTTGGGCATGGTAAATTCGAGCCCAACGGTTACTTTGTGTTTTTTTTTGGGTTCAATTTTGAGTGTATAAATAGGTGAAGCATGTGTGCAAAATTTGTGGAAAAATTACCTTCCTCCCTCACACTTTCTCTCAAATTTCATATTAAACTTCTTGTAGTAATTTTGAGTTTTATTAAATTTGGAAGAAATTCAAGTTTGGGTAAGTAATAA
>NCQT01074151.1:1355-11531 GCA_002740465.1 Stenocereus thurberi
ACCTTGACTTTAAAATTCAACCCATGACGTTGTAGTGGTCAAAACATTTCCAAATATTTACGAAAGTTAGGACTAGATGTCCTTAGCATTATGCCTTTTGAATCGAGGGAATCGGACTTAAATTGAGTATATTATGGACCAATGACTAAGGATTGTCCAGATCGGGACAGTCAGTAATAGTATGGACGTTTTGGGATATTGACCTAGAAGTGGACAGAATACGGGGAAATGATGAACATTAAAATTGTAGGGGACAGGGCCCTTTCCAGAGTGGGTAAGATCCTTCAATGTTGACGTCAGGATCACAAGTTATGGCTTATGGAAATTGGGTGTAGTTTTTGACCTGAACTGCGAATTGAGTTAGTCACGATTTGAGATCCCTAAAGTTATCTAAAAATCTTAGAAAAATTATTCTAAGCAAGGGATGGGCTGTAGATGTGTCTCAAAAAATTGGGGACTAAGTACAGATGTTGTCTTGGTCCAGGTACAGATTATTAGGCCCGAGCTAGGAAACCAAGCCAGTAAGTTACAGATTACCAGAAAACAATCATGCCCTAACTTTTCCCTAAAATTACTTGGAAAAAAGTGATTTGTGAGTATGTGTAAAGGTTGTGTTGAATGTATTTTGGTGTTGATGTTCGGGAGATTTTCTCGACTGAATGTGAAAAGAAATATTTTGTGCGGCATATGTTGAAACATTTTGCTTAATCAGTGAGTGTATGAGTTATTGGGTTGATTGTGTTGCAAAAATAATATGGAAACGCATTGGCCCCAGGATAGATTAGGTTGGGATGTGTATGTTGGTTAAAAATCAAGGTTAAGTATAAATGTGTTAATAAATGGCTAAATGGTGAGACTGATAAGTTATGTTCGTGTGTTATTGAAGGTCATTGGCCTTCCCCAAGTGAAGTGCATGCATGTAAGCAGCCATGTGCCCCTTTGGGTTGGAATGGGCCAAGTCAGCAGTAACCCTCCATATTAGCAGTAGGCCAAAGTATGGTTAAGCGGTAACCGTCCAAGTTGACGGTATGCCAGGTTAAGGTTAAGCAGCTGCGTTAAACCCAAGCACATGCTATGAGACCTAGTAGGGTTGCACGCCCTTGTTAACCTAAAAATGAATAAAAGAAATTTGGATTACTGTATGCTTTTACTATGAATGCATAGGTGCAATCTACTTGTTGTTCCTCTCCCCTAAAATGATTTGAAAATGAATTTGTGTGCGTGTTTTGACTGGCAGGGGTGGTTGTTATTGAGTTATCTCATTTTTATAAAATGTTTTGTTTTTAGGTTAAGTTCATGAGCATGGGGATCGTTATTTTATGTTTAGTTGAATTGTATTAATTTCCAATTCGACTTGTTAAAGATTACATTTCAATTAGTCATTGTTACACTTCTTGTGAGGATTTGAATTGATGCTATAATTTAAGAATGTATTTGCATTAATGTTTTGGTTGATACTAACCTGGTATTTCCAAGAAGGAAATACGGCAGTAACACCCCACTTAGGTTTTTCCACTGCCACGTAGGTTAATATTAGCAATAAAGAAGAAATTAGAAATTTGAGCCGTTACAGTTGCCTTTGTTGCCAACAGTTGGATAGAATCAGCAGAAGAGATATGATGCCACTTAATCCCGTAATTATGATGGAGATTTTTGATGTGTGGGGTATTGACTTTATGGGACCATTTCCATCTTTGTTTGGGAATGAATACATTTTGTTAGTTGTGGACTACGTTTTTAAATGGCTTAAGGCCATCCCTTCTAGGAACAACGATACTAAGGTGATTGTGAAGTTCCTTAGGGAAAACAACTTTGCTAGATTTGGCATGCCCCATGCTACTATTAGTGATCAGGTACCCACTTTAATAACAGATCTTTTGATACCTTACTAAAGAGTTACTCCATAGTACATAGGCTTGCTACCCCTATCATCCCCAAACCAATGGCCAGGTTGAACTGTCCAGTTGGTAGATTAAGCAGATTCTAGAAAAGGCAGTGAGCAAAAATAGAAAAGATTGGGCCGATAAGCTTGTATATGCTTTTCGGTCATATAGGATGGCTTTCAAAACTCTCTTGGGCATGTTACCTTATAGGGTTGTTTATGATAAGCCTTGTCATCTTTCTATGGAAATTGAGCATAAAACTTGGTGGGCCATTAAGATGCTTAATTATGACTTGACTGAGGGCGGTGAGAAGAGAAGATTGGAACTAAGTGAACTTGATGAGATACGAGCTAAGGCTTATGAGATTGCTTGATCTTATAAAAAGAGGGCTAAGTTATTTCATGACAAACATATTCTTAGGAAGGACTTTTCCTCAGGAATGAAAGTACTCTTATAGGACTTTAAGCTCCGTTTATTTGCAGAGAAATTGAGATCCTGATGGACGGGTCCTTATATTGTCTCACGTGTTTTTCCCTATGGTGCACTCGAAATCCAGGGCCCTGAGAGTGGTGCCACCTTCCAAATAAATGGCCTGAAGCAATTTCTGGAGTTGCCAAGTAAAGAAGATGTGGAGTGTCTAATACTCCATGTACTGAGTCTTGATCATTGATTGTGATGACAGCTAGGGTGTACTTAACACCCGACCTAGTTTGCTTGACATCCATTTCTTTCTTTCTCTTTCCCTCCTTTTTCTTTTCTTTTCTTTTTGTATAGTTGGTTGCTTTTCTTTTTCTCTTTGGTGTATAAATGTTGTACATTTGTTTTTGAGTCATATCCTTTTTGTTTTTGAGTCTTATTTTTGTATATTTACTTTTCGTTTTAGTTTCTTCTTCTCTACTTTATGTTTCTTTTCACTCCTAATTAGGACATTGTGAGATCCAGGTGTGGGGGTGGGAAAACGTTTTGACAAAAATTTGAAAAATTGAAACAAAATAGAAAATTTACAAAATCCAAAAAGACTTTTGTTTTATTTTGGGGAATATATATGCTATTTTGATTACCTATGTTCTCTTGTACCTTTAGTATTAGGTTGTATATAGATGTAGTGTGCATTGATAGAACTTAATCCTAAAGTATGATGTTTGTATATGCTCCTAACCCCCGACATTAATTCTAAGCAAGCTTGATTGTGGTAGATGAACCCGTGAGATTTTGAGCCATATAGAGTAATTCATCATTTTTAGTCCCATATTTTTCTTCCATGTGTGTTTCTTCCATGACATCTATAGAACTTCTTTTGGTTCTCTTTGAAATCACATATAGCATGTGCATTATGATAATATGATAGTGCATTCTTTTGTTTTATGAGCTACATAGCCAAATTGCCACCCTTGCTTAGAATGCTTTACTGTTGTTAGCCCTTTTGACCCTAGATCCTTTTATTGTGAACCTTTCATTTTAACCTTTGGCCTTAACCATTTTCCTAAACACATTTTCCTATACTGAAGCCAAGAGTAGTGGGGCAACACTTTATTATGTGGTGGGTATTTTATGCAGTAGGTGGTTCATTTTGGTATATGTTGGGGTATATCATGGTGATCATTTAGAAATTGAGTTGTATTACTCTTGTGTATGCCATTCATTCATTTTCTTCTTGAAAAAAAGAAGAGAAAAAAAAGACAAGAAAAATGAAAAAATGAAAAAAAAATTCCATTAAAAAACAATGAAAAAAAAGGTGAAAAAATCTCCAAAATTTTAAAAAAAAAGACGAGTTATGAATGAGAGTGCTTGACATGGATGTATCCTTGTATACTCATTTCCAATGGTCAATTTAATTGCGGTGTGTTCTTATTTTCTTTTGGGAGAATATGCAATATAATTGGTGTAAGTGTTGGTTACTCATTAGCTATGGCTTTTAGTTCCTCATTTGCCAAATCGTTTGTCCCAGTCCTAGCCCTTAACCTTGGCCCCATTACAACCCTGAAAAAGTCCTCTTGATTACTATTTTGCATATTGCATTTTAATGGAGGAGAATCGAGAACATTAGCAAGTCTATGGTAGTTTGTTTGATTGGAAGAGAATTTAGTGAACCTTGTTTAATATCAAACACATAAGTGAGAGTGTTCCACGTTTTCCTAAAATGAGATTTTACCAGTCACGCTTGTACATAATTTCTTAAGTGGGGTAAAAGATTGTGAATAGATGTCATCAATGGGGATTAAGAATCTCTTGATGTGTACATTGCGTTTATATGTGATCTAGTACTTTGATTACTTGAGTGATGTAGTTGATTAGAATGTGCATATATTTTTTCCCAGTGTTATATATATAAATTTTTGTCAAAAACAAAACCAAAAAAATTTTCGATTTTATTTTTCTCTTTATAGATTTTATGGGTATATCTTTTGTAAACCCTCATGAGACATTCCTTGTCCACTACGGGTAACCTAGGGATTTAAGGGCTTGTTGCACACGTTAAGTGCAACCGTGATTCCTACGAAAGTGAGTTGGGATTTTATTTCTACTTTTATAGAATTTTTAGTTTTATTTTACTCGAGGATAAGCTAAACTCTGGTGTGGGGTATTTGTTCAACATGGAATCATTACCCTTTATACGATTTATTACCTAATATTTGCTCGGAATTAATGAATAAATTTGAATTTTAATACGTTTTAAATTATGTTGTAGAACTTGTGAAAGAGAATGCAAAAATTGATCAAATTGGATGCAAAAGGAAGAAAAAAGAGAAAGGTGTTGGATCAGACTTGAGCAAGGAAAGAATGGGAAGAGGATTGAAGCCAGCTCGAGCCAGCTTGCTTATCCCATAGCCACGCCCTCCAGCAGGCGGCCCAGCAGGCCACCTATTCTTTTCCTTTTTTTTTCCCTAGCCAATTGCTTTTCTAGGCCATCACCATATTTCTCTCTCGTTGGGCCGGCCCAAGCGCCCGCTCCTTCTTTTGTTTTCTTTTTCCATTCCACTAGCTCTTCTTCTTCGTCCCACAAGCAGACTGAGCTAGCACCCCAACCCAGTTTGCTCCCTCTTTTGTTTACTTACGTGGCCACACGCGACTTACGTAAGCCCCGTTCTTTATCCCTCACCGCAATCATTCCATCATATTCTTATATACCTCTCAACAAAGAACCAAGAAAGCAAACGTATAGTAGCTCTTTATCTCCCCACAACAGCCATGGCGTCTTTCTCTCTCCTCCATCATTCGTTACCTTGCGTCAATCATCAGTGCTGCAGTTATGGGTTAGAGTTTAACTCAATTTTAATGTCAGTAATTAAGGGAGGAGGGGCTGTGTTTTTAGGGCATTGAAATAAAGGTTGGAGGGATAGAGAGAACGGGGCTGGGGGTCTGAGTTTTTTATTTCTCATATTTTTCTCGTTTTCAGTCCTAGACCAAATTGTAGACATTCAAACTACTTTAATTGATTCTAAATTTATATTATTGAGTGAAAAGAAATACCACTTTGGTGTTGAATTTTCTAGGATTTTTGGTTCAAATTTATACTGTGTTCGTTATGAATTTGTGTGAGTGACCCAAGCTTGGTTCTTGATCAATTCTTTGAATGCTTGTCAAATTAGGGTGCTTGAGTTCAGTATCAGTTGAATTGAATGCACACCAACGTCGTGAATGATCATCAGATTTAGGTGATGCATTTTCATTCCTATTTTATCATAATTATTCAATAAGATCCACTAGTGTATGCTAATGGCTTAGGCTGTTTAGATTTAATTCCTTGGATTTTGTTAATTGTTGACTCTAAGTTGTAATTTATTTTCGGTAAGCTGTAATCTAAATTCACAATCCATCTTTGAGCACAATACCCGTAATTCCTGCAATGATAAACCATATACTTGTGGAAATTACAACATGTGTGCATGTATCGTATTTTGATGGAAGATTTTCACAAACCCTCAATTGAACACGAAAGGACATTAAACCTTAACATGTAAGACGTGCTCAGGAAAGAAATTTTAAAATTGCTCAAGGCCGGCATTATCTGCCCTATATCTGATGGTAAGTGGGTAAGTCCGGTCCATGCTGTGCCTAAAAAGGGGAAATAACGGTTGTATAAAATGAGAATACTGAGCTAATACCTACTAGGACAGTTATGGGGTGGTGTATGTGCATAGACTATAGGAAGTTGAACAAAGTCACCAGTATGTAACATTTTCCCCTACCCTTTATCAACCAAATGCTTGAGAGGCTGGCAAAGAATTCTTATTTTTGCTACTTCGTTGACTATTTAGGTTTTTTTCCAAATCCCTATTCACCATAGTGACCAAGAAAAGGCCACATTTACTTGTTCATATAGTATATTTTATTGTAGGAAAATGTCATTTGGGCTATGTAACGCCCCACCACTTTTCAACGATGCATGATAGCTATCTTTTCCAACTTTATTGAAGACATAATGGAAGTCCTTATGGATAATTTTTCTATGTATGGTAAACCTTTTAACCATTGCTTGAATAATTTGTCTAAAGTTTAGCAAAGGTGTGAGGATATGAATTTGGTCTTGAATTAGAAAAAGTACCATCTTATGGTACATGAGGGGGTTGTTTTAGGCCACATTATTTCAAATAGGGGCATTGAAGTGGACAAGGCAACGGTAGAGGTAATTGAGAGATTACCACCACCTTGTTCTATAAAGAGTGTAAGGAGTTGTCTTGGACACGTTGGTTTTTATCAGCGGTTCATAAAAGATTTTTTGAAAATTACAAGACCTCTCACCTATTTGCTTGTTAAAGATGTGCTCTTTGAATTTAATGAAGAGTGTTTAAGTGCTTTTCATAGATTGAAGGAGGCTTTAATTTCCGCCCTAATCATAAAGGCGTCGGATTGGGGATTACCTTTTGATGTTATGTGCAATGCGAGTGACTATGTAGTGGCAGCAGTTTGGGGCAACAGAAGGAAAATAAGCCATATGCCATCGACTATGCGAGTCGAACTTTGGATGATGCTCAAATGAATTATGTCACAACTGAGAAAGAGTTGCTAGTCGTTATGTTCGCCTTGGGAAAATTCCATTCGTATTTGATCAATTCTAAGGTGCTCATTTTGACTGATCATGCTACATTAAAGCATCTCTTGAAGAAGTCTGACTTTAAGCCCCATGTCATTTGCTGGGTGCTTCTTCTCCAAGAGTTTGACTTGGAACTTCGAGACAAGGCTAGTCATGAAAATGTAGTTGCAGACCACCTATCCTTCTTGGGCCCCAAGGTTGCTCTAATAGAAGAGCTTCCCATATATTACTCTTTTCTAGACGACCAATTTCTTGTAATATCTCACCAGGTGGTGCCATGGTATACTGATTTGGTGAATTTCAAGGCATGTGTAGTGATGCCATGTGGGTTATCTTATCAACAATGTAAAAGATTCATTTCTAATGCAAAATATTATGTGCGTGAGAAGCCTCTATTCCACAAGTTATGTGGAGATGACGTTTATAGAAGATGTTTGCCAGAAGATAAGGTTCCTAGTGTCCACCATTGTAATGCCTCAACTTATGGTGAACATTTTGGACCCAATGAGACTATAGCTAAGCTACTTCAGGCTGACTTTTATTGGCTCACCCGCTTTGAAGATACAAGAACCTTCGTTATGACTTGCAATAGATGCCAACAGACACGTAACATTTCCAAAAGACATGAGATGCCTCAAAGTGGGATTCTTGAGGTAGAACTATTTGACGTATGGGGGATTGATTTCATGGTGCCATTTTCTCATTTTCACAATAATCTTTATGTCCTCATAGCCGTTGATTATGTTTCCAAAGTGGGAAGAAGCTATTGCATCTGCTACCAATGATTCCATGGTGTAATCAAGTTTCTTAAAAAGAACACATTTACAAGGTTTGGCTCACCTAGAACTCTTTTGAGTGATAATGGGACTTATTTTTGCAAAAAGCCACTTGAGTCTCTCTTAAAGAAGTGTGGGCTTTTCATAAGATTGCTATGCCTTATCATCCGCAAACAAGTAATCAAGTTGAATTATCTAATGAAGAGTTGAAAAAGCATTTTGAAGAAAACGGTTGATCAATCCTGAAAAGATTGGTCTAAAAAGCTTGATGATGCTCTTTGGGCCTTCCAAACTGCTTATAAAACTACTCTCGATGCTACTCCATACCGCGTAGTTTTCAGAAAGTCTTGTAACTTCTCGGTTGAGTTAGAACACAAATCATGTTGGCAATTAGATCCCTTAATTTTGATATTAAGGCAGGCGGTGACAAGGGACTTTTGCAATTGAATGAGTTAGATGGGTTACGTCTGGAAGCCTATGAAAGCTCGAAACTTCATAAGGAAAGGATTAAGCATTGGCATGATAAGCATATCATAAAGAAAAGATTTGAGGCAGGTGACTTTATCCTGTTGTTCAATTCCGAGTTGCGGTTATTTTTGGGAAAGTTGAGATACCGATGGTCGGGGCCATTTAAAGTAACACAGGCCCTTGCTCATAGAGCCGTGGAGGTTTGGAGTGAGACAACTGGTATGTTAAAAATCAATGGGCAGCGTCTTCAGCCTTATTATGTGGGGGACCGTATTAAGAAACCTGCAATCTATCACCTTTCTGATTGCATGCCCTTCTAGAAGAGAGGATCAAGCTCCCGACCCTAATAGAGCGCTTCTTCGGAGGCAACCAAAGTTGTTTTTCTTTTTGTACCCTAGTTTTTCTTTTCTTTGATTGTATATATTGTTTTATTTTTGCTTGAAACAAAAAACAAAAAAAGACAAGAGCGAAGAAAACAAAGAGAAAAAGCATGAAAAAGGACAAAAAAAAAAAGGAAACAAAAAGCAAAAGCAAAAAAGAGAAGGAAACAAAATTCGAGTGAGCGAAAAGGGAAAAAGAAGAGTGAAAAAAATAATCACAAAAATCACAAAAAAATAAAGAGAGAGTTTTAGGCTCTATTCCAGATCTCTCCATGTACCTCTCGTGGTGTCCAATCCGGTCCGTGGTGGAGCTGCTTGGCAAGCTGAAGAAAACTCAGAGGCAGAGCTCACCACAGACCGTCCATGGTGGACCCACGAATCATGGTGAGGTTCCCCATCCACGGCCAAGGGTTTTCTGTGTCCTTTTGATTCGACACCCTTTCACTCAACCTTTCGTCTCTTTCCCTCTAAACTCTCTCCTTCTCTCTCTAAAACCTCCACAACCACCACCTCTAAAACCTTCAATTTTTTATCATTTTTCCTCAAATTTCTCTCCTGTCTTCCCATTTTCTTCACTTTTTCACTAAATCTTCTTAAACTTTCTCATTTCTTGTTCTTTTTCTCTCACATTCTACCCATCTTCATACACCAAGTTCAGCCAACTGCACTTCAAAGTCCATTCTTTCAAATTCTCTCTTTTTCTTAAATATTTCTTCCCATTTCACCTTCTTTTTCTCAAATTTTGCATTTTTGGTTCTTTTCCTTTTTCACTTTTCATCTTAGTTCAAGTTTCAAGCTTTCACCCATCCATTCACCATTTCAATGGCACCTAAGAAGAAGCCAGAACCACCTAAGAGAGGGGGACTTCTAGTCAACCGCCTCAAAGAGTACCCCGGGCTTCCCGAACCTTAACAAATGTGCAAACCGAGGAAACATCTTTAATCCCCTTAGATTAACACATCCTGCATATATTGCTAGACACAATAATTTAAGTAGTAAGTTTGTTATTGCTATTCGTTACTATGACGAGGATCTGTTGGCTAGATTGTGTTTATTGGATGATATCCATTGGTTGTTTGTTAAGTGAGGTATGGGGAAATTTTTACAAACTAGAGCCCATAATTATCGTGACCTCACCCTTGAATTTTTGAGCACATTGCATGTGAAGCTCATGAGTGGGCCTCGTTGTCAAGAGGGATACATTTTCTTCTATTTCAATAGGGAGTTTTATGAACTAAACTTAAGTGCCATTAATAGCATATTCAATTTTCCGCCGAGTATGGACTTGCCTTATCGACACGTCCCTAAAGAATTTAACCCGAATGCATTTTGGCATAAACGTTCTAGGGATCATCAGTATTATACAAGCAACTCTAAAGCACTGTTATTAGAAGCCCCTATATTCGAGTAGCATACTCCAAGGTGACCGACTTGACCCTAGTTCATCCTTGGTTATTCAATTGCATTATGCGGCTACTAGTTCTGTGTAGAGGATTGTGATTAGGGGTCTTATTACCTCCATTGTGAGGTCTATAGGGATAGGACCGAACCCTGATTATAGAGTTTTCAGTTTTGAGCGGTTAAACTTATCCGCTTTTGAACAAATGAAATTTTGTAAGGTAGAGGGCGTATTT
>NCQT01074151.1:18201-31977 GCA_002740465.1 Stenocereus thurberi
CACATAAATGCACGCACATATATCCGATTCCTCGGGGCCATGCCAATCCATATTGGTTTTATGATAAACCTAGAAAACCGGTGCAAGCCCGGTCCAAACAATCGAATTGATTAACCCATTAAGCCACTCGGCTAACCGTTTCGAGCACTGGCTCGATTCTCTTAACATTGGGTTGCGGGCTCATGGTGCATGGTGGACCACATACATACTGCTTGACATGGAAACTCCCAAAAATAATAATTAAAAAAAAGGTAAAATTAGTGAACAAGATTTTATATTCTTTCCATCATGAATGAGCTATAAGGGTTATTTTCGAGTTTGGTTTGGGGAGACATCCTAGTAATGTTTGCATTAAACAGTCGAGGTATTTTTGCAGTCATGATTGCATGGGTTTCTTCCTTCATCTTGAAAAGTGTCTCATGTATATCCCGGTTCACAACCTTCTTCTAACTTTTGTCTTTCGTATTTTCTCATTAAAGGGGGGAAAAAAGATGATTTTTATATTACTGATAAGCTTTTTTCAGCAATATTAATTTTCAAGATGTGCAAAGGTAATTTAAAATTCAAGAATTCATAAAAAGAAAACTAGTCCTCTATCTTCTTGAAAATTTTTGTTTTTCAATTTTCTGTGTTAGACAAACTAAAAAGATCTAAATCATACACCACTAATGTGCCCACCCATGTGCTCCACTCAAGTATAACCCCACTAGGTGTGGTTGTGATAGTCTATTCTGTAGAGTATCAACAACCCTTTTGATAGGGCGTAATTTGGGCAACCTTTCCTCGCTTGACTCACAACAACTTTCAATTGATCACAAATATGAGCGGACAAATAAATACCACAACTAGTAGCTACTGAATCATTGCCGCCTGCTGATTCAGTAATTGTTACCATACACACAAACATGGATATGAGTCTCATGACTTATGGTTTGTACCTGTTCCATTTTTCTAATTCTTCAAACGACCTTTTTGGTAAACAGCTGTTAACTATTAACCGCTAGCTGTTAGTTATTTGAATTAACTATTTGAATTAGTTATTTACAGAAAAACTGTTTGGTGAAATTACCTGTTTCTAACAAAGTTGTGAGACAAAAAGCTAATTTCCCACAAAACTCTTCCAAAAGGTTAATCAAATTAGCTTTTTGGACTCAAAAAGTTCTTCCAAAAAGTTATTTTACCACACATAAATTAGCTTTTTGATTAAGTCAAACAACTAATTTTGATCAAGAAAGATTTTTTTGCTTAAAAAGCTCTTCAAATAGCTGTTTACCAAACACCCCTATATATTTTTTTTCAAATCCTAGAAAATTTAATTTCAATGAGTAATTAATTTCGCTTTGGGAAGGAACTCTATGTAAAATATTTATGCAATTAATAGCAAATGGCCATTGTCTCTCCAGCAGTGCACAGACCTAGTTCATTTCTGAACGATTTGCTTGGCCAAGATGTCTAATACAGTTATTGGCCCTGTTTAGCAAACTGCTGTTAGCTGTTACCTATTAACTATTTGTATTAGTTATTAGTTGTTAACTATTTGATTTAACTGCTTGTATTAGCTGTTTGAATTAACTATTTGTTGAGAAACTGTTTGATAAAATTAGCTATTTTTGATAAAATTATGAAGCAAAAAACTAATTCTTCAATAAGCTCTTTTAAAAAGCTCATGGAATTAGCTTTTTCAAATTAGTTTTTTAGATGTAAAAAGTTTTTCTAAAAAGCTCTTTCACCAAACACCGATATTAGCTTTTTCACTTGATCAAACGGCTAGTTTTGGTCAAAAAAGCTTTTTTGAGCCAAACATCTCTCCAAAAAACTATTTACCAAACATCCCCAATTATCTTCCTGTTTAATTGGTCCGGATGCTTCTTCTTTTACTTATTTATTTTTTGATCACCGACTTTTAAAAGAAATAATAAAGAAACACTAGACATTAAAAAAAATTACAAAATCTAAATAGCCTGGATATTAGTCTTTGCCCCTTCCTATGCAAACAAGTATAATTAGCAGGTGCTTAAATTCAATAACATAGCAAATCCTAGGGTTAGCAAATACTTGAGAAAGTGTTTAGAACACAAAGCTTATGCACATTGTAACCATCACGCAAGCATAATAAGCCTATTCATCTAATGTTATTGTTTAATAAAACGATAAATATGTTGTTACACGACACTTAACTATTTTGTATTATCTGAAAAATTATATTATCAACTATTAAATGAAAAAATAATAGAATATGATTGAATAGTGTAGAAGTGTTATTGTTTACAAATTGTTTAAAATTATCTTTCTATCCACAATTTTTGCATTATAAAATTACATGCATGATATATCTTCACGGATAAAGTTAAAAGATTAAAGTGTCATTTTGCACTTATTAGTGTAGCCGATGCATTTTGAAGCTTTTCAGAATTGATAATTGATTGTAATTATAAAAAAATTAGTAATATTGAATCATATAACATGCTAAACTAGGTTAAAATAAGACACATAAGGCATATTTGGCAAACGATTTTTTGAAAATTTTTTAGCCAAATATAGCTTTTTTGGACCAACTAATTTGGGTGTTTGATAAATAACTTTTTGAAATAGCTTTTTGGATCCAAAAATCTAATTTGAAAAGCTAATTTTATTAGCTTTTTGGAACAATTTTTTAAAAAATTAGCTTTTTGTCTCATAATCTTATTAGAAACAGCTAATCTTACTAAACAGCTTTTTTACAGACAGCTAATTCAAATAGCTAATACAAATAGATAATTCAAACAGTTAATATAAATAGTTAATTACCTGTATGCCAAACAAGACCCTAATAAGTATCTTGCCACAAAAAATTACTCATTTGTTTATTGATTAAACTTAGATTCCAGTTTAAGAATATATCAAACGTCAAATTCAATTCTTCCTTCTATTATATTATAATGATGCTTTGTTAGCCATCACCCAAGAAAAAAAAGGTATAGAATGTCATGGTCTTTGATCCGCCCTTATGCTTGTTCTCGTAATAAAGCTCATGGCTTGGAAAATGCCTTCTAACTACAAAGTTCGTGTGTAACAAATGCATAGCGCTCACTAGCTCGCCCTCTTGTATAGTGTACTTTATTTTTTGAGCATATGAACTGTAAAAGTTGATGTATACAAAATTCAAATTAAACTGTATAACTCTTTAACTACTCCTGAAAAAATATACCAATCGTATTAGCTAACGCATTCATCATCTTGTATGACGGTTAACCACATGTATTATAACATTACTATTTACCCTTTGCGGATATATTTTTTAGAATAACATACTCACACAGAAGATCACATTGTTTCTTGAGCATAGTCTTTGAATAGTGGCAAACCATATGGTTACCTGACAACACGCTTGTGAATAACATGCATGAGGGAGATAAATATCTACATGTTATAATGGCTTTGGAAGACTTTGTCAGTATCGTTGGCAGTGCTATAAATACAAGGGTAGTGGACGGCCAGGAGACACAGAGTAATGAATGGTAAGGGAAGATTTAGAAATCTGAGCCCTTCTTAGTTGCCTCGGCATTTGCAACTTTTGAAGAGAAAATTGAACTTGGGGCCACGGCCGGTCGATCACTTCAATGCATTAACATGTCTAATGCATGCGAGGAGGTAGGAAGCGAGTGTTGGTTGAAATAATGTTGGGCAGATTTATTCAGAGATGAGTAAATATGGTGATAGCAGAGTTTCTTAAATACAATAGTTTGATGACTATTGTGCCCTTGGATAATGCAGAATCTTTTTAGAGTTGCAGAGCCTACGAAATGTTTGCAATACCGCTGTTCTTAAAAAAAGACCCATTTGCTGTTCTAATTCCAGCCAAACTATAAAACATTTATTTCAATTACCGTAAGTATATTACCAATATAGATACCGATTTTTACTAAAATGATATGGGGTAATTAGATAAAAAATATCTTCTTAAAAAAAGGAGTTTTTAAATTAAGATAAAATATTGATGAGGTTCATAGCAAATATGCTTTTAGTATACTTTTTTTTATTAAGAATAGACATTTTATAATTATTTATTGCCGGATTTAGGATTTGAATGAAAAGGGGCCACAGTTAACTATAAGTACACACGATGTTAAATTTCATATTAGTTTACTTTTAAATAAAAGTATTAAATTGCTTTAGATGGGCTCCAAATGATGTTAGAGTTGATGTTATTGACATCAACAAATTCATATATATGACATGTACAAGACAGTGCATAGATAGCCATAAATTTCTAGTTTGTGTGTGTTCTCCCCTTTAGTTTGTATTAGCATAAGGAACCTAAACAATCACAATTGTCAACGTGGGTTCATTTTTTAGTAGTTTGGAGAGGTTCAGATATAAACGACCTTATCCTCATAAATATTTCTACTTTCAGAAAAATTGATTTTGTAAGATTTGCTAAAAGATTTTCGAAAACCAATTTTGTCATTTTGAAATTTTTTTTGTGGAACAACACATTACCAATTAACAGTGTTAGACACCTAAATTAAGAACATTATAAAAAAAAAATATATATAGGCTAATGCAAATTCAACGACGATGTCAATGTGATTTCAGCCGCTTTTATTACATATATAATTCAGTTCACTTTGACTATTAAATTACAAAAATCATCTCTTTCGTTTTTTTAGACTAAACATGTCACATGTATCAAAATAACTAAGTTCCCATTTCGAGATTGTTGTAGCTTAGACTCTGCTACTAAAGACGAAGAATTTAATGTATACTTAGATTTGCATATTGCAATGAATCAATTGACAGTCAATGCAACTCAGGGCCGTATGCATTAGATAGTTATGATATTGATTTTTGACGATGACAAAACCAATTGACAGTTCTTTCATGTGAATTGATGTAATTAACTATGTCATATATTATCAGCATGTTACTCAGGCATACGTACAATATGTAGAACATTGTTAGTGAACATTGCATGTTCTATCCTACTTCAGTAGCACAAGTTATTGCATGTCCATATTGCATAAGAGTACTAGACTTTGTGCTATTTCAGCTAGACTTTCACAGAGAAGCAGAGTATTCTAAATTAGAGAAACTTTCCTATGTAGCTTTGACATGATTGCGTGATTAATTTAAGTGCTATTAAACCACTTAACATGATTATATACATGCTTGGCATGTGAAAACTGTATGAGATGATCTAGTACTTCTTTATTATACTAGAAGTGAGAACTCTTGACAAAACTCGGAATAGTCTGATCTATAACCGAATTCAAAGTCATATGATATTGATATACATACACTTAGAATTGTCTGATTAACTTGTAATGCATGACACATATATATCTTGGTTTTATATGCTTGAATGAATATTGAGTGAAACTTAGTGTATCTTAAGCATTGAATAAAACTTAGGCCCTATTCTTTTCGTGGATAAATCAACCCATTCCCCTCCTTCCCACTCCTTCCCACTCATTTCCACTCCTCCCCAGTTCTTCCCAATATCTTGGCTTTATATGCATGAATGAATATTGAGTGACACTTAGTGCATCATTGGAATTATTATTGTTAATTATTATCATTAATTATTATTATTATAATTAATTATTATTGTTATTATTAATAAATCATTATTATTAATAAAAAATTATGATTAATCATTATTATTATGAATAATTATGTTTATTATTAATTAATTATTAAATAAATGTTATTAAGATTAATCATTATTTCTATTAATTGCTATTAATACCATTAAAAATTATTATTATTCTTAAATTATTAATTATCATTTTAATTAATATATATTATTATGAATTAGAAATTTGTGTTATGATTAATATTAACAATAATTATTAGTATTTGCAATAATAATAATTAATCACATAAATATCAATTATAATTGTATTCATTACAAATGTTCAGCAATAATAATTACAACAATAATAATTATTATTGATTATTAATATTAATAGTAATATTACTAATTATTATTAATATTAATAATTATTATGATCATTACTATTAATACTAATAAGAATTATTGTTGTAATTAATAATTATTATTAACATTAATAATATTTATGATATATTAAGTTTTATCATTAATTAATAATCACCATTATCCAAAAACATTACTAATAACAACAATTATTAATTATTACCAACCGATAACAATATAAATAATTATTATTGCTATAGTAATTATTACTAATATTCTCCAATATTTATAATAATTATTACAATAATAATAATCTTAATAATAACTATGATTCTTAATATTGATAATAATTATTTTTATTAAGATTGACATTACTGTTAATTTAATATCAAAAATTTATCACGATTGTTAATGTTATTGTCAATTGGAATAATTATTATAATTATTATTGTTAATTATTATTACTTATGACTAATCATAAATTTTATTATTAATTATAGCAATTATTATAATAATTATTGTTAATTATTATTTATTTATATTAACAACTATTATCAATTAATACTAATTATTTTTAGTATTAAAGTATTAGCATTAATTAAACAATACAATCTTAATTAATTCTTATTATTTAATTAATTTTAAAATAATAATAGTTAACATTAATACATGTTAATATTAATTATTATTATTAAAAATATTAATGAATATTTGTATTTTTTTAATAATACTAATTACTATTTTAATTATTAATGATTATTAATAACATTAATATTTACTAAGTTTTATTATATTTATTATTCATTAACATAAATAATTAATGATAATTATTAACATTAATGTGATATTAATATTAATATTAACAATTATTATTAATATTAGAAATTATTATGATTATTGTAATTAATAATAATATTAATTATGATTGTGACTATTACTAATATTCATTAATAATAATTATTATTAGAATAATTATAATAATTAATTTTAATTCTAATATTAATGAGTATTATTAGCATTAATAATTGTTATGACTGTTATAATTAATTGTAATTATTACCATCATTATTAATTATCATTATGGATGACCAATTATCAGTTTTATTTTTAATTTATAATATTTACTACAGTAATATTTATTACTAATTAATAATAAGATTAATACTAATTATTTTTAATATTCACAATAATAATTCTTAATTTTAATATTAATTAATTTATTTTGAAATAATAATTACTAATATTATTGATTATTGATATTAGTTATTATTATTATTAATGTTAATAAGAATTTTTACTATTCTTCTCAATATTATTAATTATTATTTTTTCCATTAATAACTATTATTAGTAGTAGTATTTAGTAATTTTTATTATTGTTGTTATTAATATTAATTATTGTTGTTATTAAAAGTAATGATAATAATTAATATTATTGATCATTGTTATTTTACTTATTATTATTAATATGCATCACTAATGATAATTATTATATTAAGTATAATTATGATGATTATTACTAATAATAATAAATAATAAAAATTATTACTATTACCATTAATAATAAAATTAATATTATTATTAGTGTTAATGATTATGACTATTATTAGCGTTGATAAGAATTATTATTATAATTACTGATGAGATTATTAATGTTAATATTAATCATTATGCATGATTCATTATTATTTTCATTATTAATTAACAATTTTTATTATTATAATAATTTATTATTTTTGATTATTAACTATTATTAGTTGTCAAAAAGATTAACAGTAATTATTTGTATAATTATTAGTATTATTATTTAGTTAATTAATTATTAATTAATACTTAGCAATATTTGTTTTTATTATTAATAATAGTTATAATAGTGATCACTGTTGTTAATATTATTAATAATTAATTTTTTATAATTAATTATTATTAATATTATTTTATTACTTATTTTAATTATTATCAAGATTAATATTAATTATTACTATTATCTACAGTAATAATAATACTAATATCAATAGTAATCATTATTATAGTTATTACTAATATTCAATAATAATTGTTATAATAATAATTGTTACTAATAATATTAATAATTCACAATATTTATTAATATTAATATTAATATTAGTTATTAATATTAATATTAATAATTATTATTATTCTTATTGACATTAATAAGAATGATTATTGTACTTATTATTTTTAATTATTGATAATAATTATTATTATGATTAATTATTATTGTTATTATTAATTAATAATAATAATTATTAATAATTATTATTATTATTATGTTACACAAATTGTCAACGTTACTAATATCAATACTCTCACTTTTTTACACTGCATCCACCTATTTTTTTCCATTCCTTTCCACTGCCACTCATGCTACACCTGCAACATACCCACGAACAATGCAGCAGGAATCGGACCGAACCGACTGGTTAGCTCATGAACTGGATAACGGTCCAGTCCGGAGGGGGCCATAAAATTGTTTGTTAATTGAACCGGTCAAGAATCAATCAAAACTTGATTGAATCGTCGATTTATCTATTAAGCCGATTGTTTGAACCGGTTGAACCACAACTTCCCTCCTGCTTGTGTTAAAAATTTCATAAATTGCATGCCCTAAAAACTGAACCCATGACGCCACAGCTCTTCAACATCATCATTTGCTTCAGCAAAGCAACTGCTCTAGAAGTCCCTTGTGTCTTATTCTTTCTCATATTCATTTTATAATTTCAGTCCAGCTCCTTTATTGTGTTAGGATACAATTTTTGATTATATCATTGGAGCATGATAATATACTAAAAATGTAATAATATAGTTGAAAATAAGCAATGGCACTTGTTTCTTTTTTTTTTTTAAATCAAAAGTGAACATACTAATACATTGCTATCATAAGATTGCTAATGTTTTTATCTACATGTAATAAATTTACTTATATTTTATAAAATCTGGGTCAACCGGTTTAATTTGATCTAATTGGTCCGGTCAATTAAACCATCGAACTGCTAACTTTACCGGTTCATCAACTGGTCCGGCTCTGGTAACCTTGCCCACGAAAAGAACAGGGCCTTAATCTACCCCATGTTAATCTACCCCATGTTCTTATCATAGCCAGTCACGTCTAGCTTTATTATGTTTACTTATGCAAGCTAGATATGCTGACTATATGATGATATAATCGTGATTATAGTGTTAAAAGATCTGACGTGATATGCTTTACTTATTTGGCACTAAAATAGATTTGACGATTGCTTTGAATAATTTAGCTATGAATATGGTTATTTTTGACTTATTGATGGGTTATAATTACTACAAATAAATGATTGAAGTTGACTAATTTAATTTAAGACATTCTTCTGTTATGCTTTATTGTATTATTAATACTGATTATGTTACGATTTACGAAGATGAAAGAACATTGCAACAATATGAGCTCTTATGTGCCAAGTTCCAAAGTTACCGTAACAAACAATGAAGTTCAAAGGTGGTGTATAATGGCTACATATATTCATATACAAGGTAATAGATTTCAAGTTTACCAAGTTATTCAAATAAAAAGTCGTCTTTGGAAAGAAGCGACAATGGTTAGCGTAGATTGAATTGGACATCAGATTCAAGATTATTGCAATGACTACTTAATTTGCAACAACAGCTATAGTGGGTTACCAAGTTATCCATTGAACACCTATGTGAAATGCAATAGGACCATCACATTAATGATCATTGAATATTAAGTTATACTCTTGCAATTGGTTGGAGGGGAACACAGTTGGTGAGTTGTAAGTGCTACTAAAAAAGTGAGTGCACTTTGAGTGGCATGGCTAAAGGAAGGATTATGAGAACAATCCTTGGGAGCTGTACTCAATGGAGTAATACAACTGGTCCACTCCTAAGGCTCGAAAAGAACCCTCAGGCAAATAATGGCACATGTTTGGATTGGGTAGACTTTGTTAATACATTGTTTGCTTTGTCCCCGTTTATATTCTTCATTATTCAACATCAAACTTTTACATTTGCAAAAGTTAGTATTAGTCTCAAGAATACCTAAAATTCAAAAAATTTTGTCACCCCATCCATCGCTCTCTGAGTTAATCCTACTTGAACGTGCATAGTAGTACTTTCAATAACCACTACATTTTAAATTATTACCAAATAATTACAAAATGCAAAAAAAAAAAAAACAGAAATCAAATTGTAAGAAACCAAACCCTGGCATAAATCATAACATTGGCTTTCATCAATTAATAAATTATACTCCCTCCATCCCACTGTCTCCTTCCTCAATTAATGTTTTAAAGTCAAATTTATTCAATTTTGACTAACTTTTACAAACAAGTGTGACAAAACTTGACACTGAAAATATGACAAAGTTAAGCTTTTATGCATCCATTTTCAAATAATCTCATGATAAGTTACAAATTTAGAACTATTTATTATAAAATTACAATCAAAATCATCTTTATTAACTACTCAAAGGGAATCAAAGAACATAAAAATGGGACAGAGGAAGTAATACAATACAATAACTTGTTGTAACATATATTGGAGATAAATAAATATAACCGTACATAGGGGTGGACAATGGATTGGGATGGGACAGACTGGGCCAGCCCATTAACTAAATGGGTTAGCCTGGGTCCAATACATTTATTAATGAGCTGGATAGGGTCATGGGCCAAATGAACCCGACCCGCCCATTACCACCTAAGGAATGTTTTTGATTAGTTAATTTTTCAACTAATGTATTTGTAAATTTCCCAACCAAATTAAATTAGTCCGAATTCAAAATTAGAAAATACAAAATCAAGCTAATAAATGGGTCGAGTCAAGTCAGCCCATGGGCGGTCCACTTTGGACCCGTTTAAAAACGGAACAAATTTGTGTAAAACAACGGTGTATAATAATTACTGTTATGTGCAAAGTGCTGATAATGAGGCTAACTAATTGAAACATGTAAACTAGTGTATCAATTAGGCTAAAAAAAATAATGGCCACTAAACGGGTCGATAATGGGCCCGCCCAATCCGACTTGTTAATATGCGTTAATGGGCTGGCCCATTAATGGCCCAGTTGCCCGACCCTTTATTAGCCCTATTCTAAACGGGCTGACCGCTTAACTCTATGAATATTCGGTCCGTGGCCCACCCCCAACTGTAAATGAAATAATCATATTAGAAGACAAGTTGCATAGGTCAAAGCCTCAAATCATTGCCATGATTGCTCAGCTGTGCGAAATGAAATTGCCACACAACTAGTTTTGACAATGTCTTCTTCTATGGTTTTGTTTTCTAATTTACAGCTATTTTTAATAGTTAATCATGATAGTTAATAATGTGAGTAATTAGTATAAAAACATCTATTTGAAGCTTTTAATATATTAAAATATACTATTGTAATTAATTTAATGGGAAAAAATATCTTGATTAATTGTATATTTGTATTTACCAATCCAAAAATTATTTAATAAATTAAAAACTTAATCTTATAATTAATTTGCATGATTAAAAGTAGTTTAGTATTAGGTTATGAACTATCGAACCTCAATAGCGTGCCCTCCTAATAAGTCTGGATTTGGCTTCAGCTATTGCCAAAAGTAGTGAAATTGTGCCATATGGCAGTACTTCTCCTTAAAGTATATGCAATGGTGATCTGTAATTTTGGATCACAAGTGGAGGCCTACACTATCTATATCATCTCACAAGCCAACTTTTTCTCTCTTCTCTATATCCTATGGATCACCAACTTGGATCACCTAATAAAATAATATTCTATGGATTCCACCACTAACATATTATTGAGTTTTAGACTTTTAAGAGCTTAGTTGGCAAAAAAAGAAAAAGAGAAAATGCTGGGGGCGGATCACGGCCGTGAGTTAGACCGTGGGGCGAGTGAAGCGGATCACTGATGCATGGTGTTTTTTGGGCCGTGAGTCAGATTCTTGACTCGCGAGCCTTGCATTGCAGGTGCTCTTAGGAACTTTGTTTTAATATATTTATAAATATTCTTTTAGGAAATAGACCTTCAGCAACAAAAATAAGAAAAGTGCAGGTGCGATGCAGCTGAACCTTTTAAATACAAAATATTGGACATAGCAAAGACAACCAAGTTGAACCCACGACCTCAAAGGTTTGGATCAAAGAGAGAAGCAAAGGTAAACAACAAGAAGTTCTGTTCTATGATTTTGCTGTTGCCAGAGTTTATGGGGGATCAAAGTATATTCAACCTTACAATTTTTTCCCCTATGCGCAACCTTTTTTTTTTTTTTTTTTTTGGTTTGGGGTAGCTAGGTTCTTAGACTTTAATGAGCCCACAGTGGGTTTGCCGCTGAAAAAGCAAAAAACTACATGAGGGAACCGTAACTTATAGGGAAACTATTTTAAAACCCCTTAGTTTTTAAATTAATTTTGGGTTATCTTAAATAATGATTAAACTTTTTGTATAGGCCAATTGCAACCTGTGACATTAGCATTTCGATTGAGAGAGCGATTAATTTAAATTTAGAAGCTGCAAGCATTTCGATTGAGAGGGCAGTTAATTTAAATTTTAGATGCTGCAATCCATAAAGACTACTAAGGATATAATTTTTGCAGTATTTTCAATGGTCATTTGGTTGTCACTTGTCAGAGCTAACCCTCTGCTATCTACTTGTACTCATCCTTCCCTTTCCTTCCCTACTGCTCTTCTTCCTCCTTGCATTCTTCCTCTTTGCATGCCCACAACTCACAAGTACTACTGCTGCTACTGCTATCTATATCGCTGTAAGTGAATTTATTGTTTTGCCTTNNNNTCTTTGTCTTCTCTCTCTCTCTTTTTTTTGGCTTACAGTATGTCCTTGCTGCTGCTACTATCTCCAGTGCTACGTCCTTGTTGATGCATTCCTTCATTGATTTGACTTACAATATCTTTATTTTTTTGCCAGGAAGGGATAAAAAGTTGAAATGAGAAGAATGTCATCCTTAAGCGGCAATCAATTAAGTGAATTTGATGACTACATATGTCCAAGATGTCATATGCAAGGAATGAGGAAAGTGTCTCATCCGACCAGAACTTGAGAAAGGAATACATAAAGTGCTTGCGATATGACAAGTTCTTGAAGTGGGTTAATAGTGACAATGACATAGAGAAGAGGATTACGATGATGCTTACTGAAATCAAAAAGGAGTTATCAAAGTTAAGAATGTTGGTTAAGTTGATCGAAAAGGGACAAAGTATTGCTTACATGCTCTTAATTGCTATTATTTTAGTGCTTGGCATTGTGATAGTAATTTGAAATTCACTTGCTAATGTGATGGAGTTGTTTTGTATATTGTAATGATGGAATGTAATGATTGAGCTATTCTTTTAAATAATTTGGATTATAGCATACTTTGTTTCACATACTTTGTGAAACTAGAACATACTCTGTTGTAGTTGAACATCAAAGTTCACTTTCTTACCTGACTATTAAAAGACTTAACACATGCGAGAGTCAACACATACTCTGTTTGACTAATTTGTCACAAGTCTTTCATCATAAAAGAGTTATAAATTGTTTAGAAGTATTACACTATAAAATAAAGCTTAACAAGCTCAAGATTAGTGAGATTGAGATGCTTTTAGATCAGGTTGTTTGAGTTGCTCCAACTTGACTGCATTTAGTGGAAGGACCTGCTAATGTGGATGGGGTTGTTGTTGTTGCTGTGGAGGGCACTGGTGCTAAAGTTATTGGTTTATACTTCTTTGGCCTGCCTTGAGGTTTAAGGAACCTGGCTTCTCTGTATTTCCTCTTTCTCTTCTCTAACAGTCTACCATTCTCATCTCTTGGCCCCATATAAGTTGTAGCATTATGGTCTAACTGCTTGTATATTTTA